>LPNX010636719.1:34164-65594 GCA_001517045.1 Pseudotsuga menziesii | reverse complement strand
CTTGGTTACCTACAGTCAAGTAGAGTCATCAATTCGAACTTCCTCATGTGGATTCGAATTGCTTGTGGCTATTAAAGCCATTTTACATCATTATAATTATTATCGGGATTACCTTTTTTGATTAATGAAAGCATTCATAGCTGCAAGCCTTTTGCACTGTTTCATTCTTCAATGGCTGAGTAAATTGTGAGATCTTCTTTGTGAGTTGTGTGTTTGTCTATAGATCTATATGCTCAAATTTACACATTGTTGGAAGATGGCCGTAGACATACACCTCCTGAAGACAATACCTGACCCATGGGAGTATAAATCACCCAAGCAACAGAGGCTGAGTGTTGAGTGTGATGGCTTGCACCATCCACGAATCCTATGTAGGTGGAAGATCCCATTGACATCTGCCAAAAGAAACCGAAACTAATCACAAACCCGATCACGATAAGAAAAAGACCTAACTATGCAAAGCTGTACAATAATATACAATGAGCAGCCTTGGCTAAAAATCATGCATAGTATTTCTTAAGATAGAGCCCATTCTAGGCTCTGCCAAGTCCGTCCCTTCGTAATCCACTAACTCATAAGCACCCTTCTCTAACACATGCTTGACCACGTAAGGACCATGCCACATAGGATTAAATTTCCCTGCCCCCAAGGGTTCTTTCGGTTGATCCCACAAAAGGACAAAGTCTCCTTCACTAAACGCCCTTGGACGGACAGACTTATCGTATTGGGCCTTTACGTGACGCTTATTAACCTCTAGAGCCACCAAGGCATCCCGACGCTGCTCATCAAGTTGCTCAAGGTGAACCAAACGCTCCTCCAAAGGTGAAGTGTCTGGTAAGAGTTCCACAGCTAGCTTCAACAAAGGAATCTCGCATTCAACCGGCAATATCGACTCCACCCCATGTACAAGTTGATATGGAGAAAAACCAGTGGCAGTCTTAACAGCGGTTCAATATGCCCACAAAGCAGGGTATAACATAATGTGCCAATTCGTCTTGCTTTGTGCGATAGTTCGTTGGAGAATGGATTTGAGTGATTTATTCACTGCCTCTACCTGTCCATTCACTTGGGGGTAGTAAGAACAGGAGTGCTCTTGCTTATACCCTAACTTCGATGCCAACTCTTCCATCATACGGTTCTGAAAGTGCGAGCCATGGTCAATGACAAGCTCTTTCGGAATCCCAAACTGAGTAATAATTTAGTTGAATACAAAGTGAGCGGCTGTCTCACCGTCGGATTTTACTGTAGGCATAGCCTCAGCCCATTTCGTGAAGTAATCAACAGCCACTATAATGTGATGGTGCCCCCCAGCCGAAGCTAGGTTGCAATCCATAAAATCGAGCCCCCACTTAGTGAAGGGACCGGCGGTGATAATAGGATGTAACGGGGTAGGTTTCAAGCGCATATTACGTGCGAACACTTGGCAAGGGTGGCACCACTTGACCGCATCAATACAATCTTTAAAGATCGACGGCCAGAAATAACCCGCTCTTAAAATATCTTGAGCTGTAGAAAGCCCAGATAAATGACCACCACACGCCCCTCTGTGGCAATCATTCAGCACTACCTCATCCTCCTCATGAGTTAAACAATGTCGTAAAATGGAATCTACCCCATGGCGGTACAAAGTATTGTCCACTATGAGGTAGTTCTTAGAGACGTGACGTAATCGTCGTCGTTCATCTCATGAGAGGTGAGTAGGGGTCTTCAGTGTTTGTAAATATATTATGATATCCCCATACCATGGGTCTAACGTTGAGATTGAGAATATGTGTTCATCGACAAACCTATCTTTACAAACGAACTTCTCGTCCTCTCTTTGGAAATCCAATATAAGCTCTGCAAATATTAAAGAATTCTTCGATTTTGCCGAAACAAACTCGAGATCAAATTCTTGCAGAATGACAATCCATTTATTATATTTTCCCCCAATCATCCTACGGGTGAGGACGAATTGAAACGGATTGACATGGGACACAACCAAGGTCTGGCGAAGGAGAATATAATGTCTCAACCGTTGAACCGCATGTATGGTAGCTAAAGCAAGCTTCTCGACATGAGAATAACGAATCTCTGCGTCAATAAGTTTTCGGCTCAGATAATATATGACATGCTCCTGGAGCTCCTCATCCTCTTGAACCAAAACCATACCAATCGTCTCTAAATACGCGACCACATATAATAAGAAATCACGGCTATAGTCCAGGGGACTAATCACCGGGGACGATGCTAGGGCTCTTTTGAGTGCATTGAAGGACTCCTGGGCTCGCTCATCCCAATCAAAGGGAGTGTCCTTCCTCAAGAGACGCATGAAGCCTCTAGTCAAATTGGCAATGTTGACAACAAATCTTCGTAAGAAGTTTGACATGCCTTGCAAACACTAAAGATGACGAATATTTTTCAGGGGAGACAACTGAAGTATTGCCTCAACCTTCAAAGGGTCGACTCTTATACCCTCTTTCAAAATGATGAATCCTAACAAACGACCTGAATTCACGCAAAATATGCACTTATGAGGATTTAATCTAACTCAATAGTGCCAGCATCTTTCGAATACCAACCTCAAGTGATAGGGATGACGCATTCTCATACAAGAATGAGCAGCAAGGTCATCCAAAAATACTTCAATAATTGACTTGAGATCGTGGAAGATCAAGGTCATTGCCCGCTGAAATGTAGCTCCGACGTTTTTAAGGCCGAAAGGCATTTTCCGATATGCAAACGTTCCCCAAGGACAAATAAATGCGGTCTTATGTTGGTCCTCGGGTTTAATCTGTATCTAATTATATCCAGAAAAGCCATCCATGAAGGAGAACACCTTGCTACCCACACACTCATCCAAAATTTGATCAATAAATAGTGTGGGGAAGTTGTCCTTAGGACAGGCATGATTCAAATCGTGGAAATCAGTACATATGCGGATCGTTCCTTGCTTCTTATCCACCAGAACGGGGTTTGAAACCCACTCCGTCAAGGGAACGAGATAGATGAAACTGGCTTTCAATAACTTCTCTATCTCTGCCTTAATGGTGGGTTCTTTCCTAGGATTCACCGCGCGTAAACGCTGTCGAATAGGCTTAGCGTTGGGGTAAGTCTTAATCTCGTGTTCGACAATTCAAGGGTCAATACCTAGCATTTCGTCGTAAGACCAAGCAAAAATATCATGGAATTCCTTAAATAACTCGGTGTATTCCAGAATCTCGGCATGGGAAAATTCCGCCCCAATATAGACATTCTCTACCGTGCCAGGATGCGAGAGATTTTGATAGGAATCGTTGAAGATATGTTCTCCATGTTTCCATCAGCCATCAGACCAGGAGAGCTTAACGGAACCACAGGACTACCAACTCTCTGACTAAGAATCACCCTAAACTCCTCACGCTCTAAACGATCAAGCTCTGGAAGAAAATACGATCTATGATGGAGTTCCTCCCATGGTGGCTCAACTCCTGACATGGCCTCAATAATCGCTTCATCTGAAGGGAAAACTGTATCAAGGCAGTCGTGTGCGTGAGAAGACTGTACTGCCCTTGCCGGCAGCACATAAGGGTCCTCCTCCTCTGTCCATGAAGAGGAAGGACTAGGCTCTGCAGCAGATTCCAGATTAGCTTGATAAACAATCATGGCTGTAGGCAATGACACGTCTGTCACGACGGGCTCACTCGAAGTACTCGGTGCAGGAAGAATCCAAGGATATTCCATATGACTCGTGCGAAAAGACACCGATCTCGTAGATGTCGAAGCCTCATTGAAACTAGATCCTATCATGAGGATCAGTGCAGGACAACTAAAGCTTCCCATGAGGGATGGGTACATGCCTACACCCACACTCCTAGTTGCTGGCTGAGAATGTTCAACAATCGGGATCGAAGCTCCCGAAGATGCGGTAACAGACGGATTCTTGAATGTCATTTGATCAACTGTTACAATCTTCCCGTTATGTGGAAAGCATACAATGTGGAACAAGGAAGAAGCAACGACTTGAATGCTATACATCTAGTTCCTACCCAGCAAGAGATTGTCGTCAAGGGGTGCATCAACCACCTTGACCTCTATCGCAACGGACTTTAAGGGAAGGAAGGATACCGTGTGGCCTAAAAGATCTCCCATCGAACGTAATTAACATGGTCGCTGATTTAGACAGCTCAGGAGAACCCAAACCCTTCCAATAGGACAAAGACATCACAGAAGCAGCAGCGCCCTCGTCAATCATGGTACGCTTGATGATCATATTAAGACATTCTACGTGCACCAAAAGAGACACATAGTAGGGCAAGCGAGGCTAAAGTCTTGTGGTTTCAAATTTGATCACAGAGGAAGAATCATCATCGTTCAGACCAAGGGCAGAAAGCAATGCCTTCCTTTGCGAAGGACAACTCTGAAGTACTTCCAATGCGGACATCGCACAAGGAGTATGGCCCAAATCCTCGAAAACTGAATAATTATGGGCGGCTCGGGCATTTGGATTATGCCCTGAACGTTTAAGGACTCCCTTAGGAATGCAAGGTGCAGTCTCAAGTTTATCCACAGGTTTCTCAATACGCAAAGGGGACCCTGGTGGATCAGGTTCTTTGCCTGGGCTGGGCTGTGACGAACCATAATCTTTCGCACACGTCACAACTTTCGCAGCGCAGACCATATTAATGCACCCATAACCACTAGTCTCCGGCGGATAATGATCATCATCAGACTGGTCATGGGACTTCGAGTTCATATTTTGATTATGCGGTAAAGGGTTAGTTAGCACAGCTGGGCCCTATGCCAAGAATCTCGAAGCTTCCTCAATACGAGGGCACAAGTAAGTGAGGTGATCATCCTTACACAACTTGCAAGGGAACTTAACCTTACATTTAGCTTGCTTGTCCCCCCCAGCATTTCGACCGTTCTTGTCATTATTGTTAGCATTCTCATTCTTATTCCCGCCCTTACGATTTTTTTACCCTTTTTTTCTATTTCGTTCGGGCTGCTGGTTACCCTTCTGGTCCGACGATTGCACATAAAGTACATTCGCCATTTGGGCGGGTTGAGATGAAGCCGTAGCTTGTCTCGAAGCAGATTGGTTGATTGACAACTGACCAACTTGTTTTGCAACCGAATCTGCAGGTTTCGCACTTGCACAACCCACGATGCCATCGGCATGTGGTCTAGGTTTGACTTTGGGATCAAAACTGGAACAAGGAGCATTGGGAATAATCTCATACAACAAACCGGATTGAGCATAAATCAAGTCCAGTTCTTGCGCCCTAAAAATCACGTGTTCCTCATTCTGCACTCTGGATGTAGAAACATCCTTCGCTATATATGGCAATAACGACTTGAGGAACCACTCGAGGAGGAACTCCGGTGGTATAAAGGCTTTAATTAATCTCTTCCGTCTATGCCACTCTTGAATATGATCAGAAATATGTGTGGCTTTATCTTGCCGAAATGTCGACAAGAGTTCAGTACCAACGTCATAACGCACTGGTAGCTGGAAGTGATTAAGAAAAGTCATCGCAAGGTCGTCGAACAAAGTGAAAGCACCCCTAGGTAACTCTATATACCATTTCATAGCAAGCCCTATGAGGGTGCGTTGAAATAGTCTCAAACGGACTGAGTCCTGATGTAATGAATTCGAAGAGCACCATAGGTGAAATGTAGTAACGTGTTCGCTCGAATCCTCTCTCGGTTTGCCTTCGAACTTGGGTATGTCCGAAGGAAGCTTGGTAAGGACAGTCGGCCAAGCCGGGTCATGAGCCACAGGATCGTTTGTCAGTATCGATAAGTCAGGAAGATTAAGCGTCACGAGGAAAGGGAGCCTCGGATGATGAGGTCGATGGACCACTCCCTGATTCATATAGGGTTGACTACCATCGTGGCCTTGGCCATAGTGTCCTCCTCCCGTATGACCCGTATACGGTGGCATGGAAGCACCATAGTACAGTGGACCTTGACTAGTGGGAGCTACAAAGCCGTAATTAGGAGAGTAAGCAGGTTGTTGATACCCGCCTCCATAAGGTGAAGAACCCTGTCCGTACTACGTCCCATAATAGGGTCCATATGTCATCACATGTGATGCCCCATGAGACACTCCGTAGGTAGGAAGATACGCTCCAGAAGTAGGAATATACATTCCGAAAGTAGGGATATATGCCGCAGAAGTAGTAATATGACCTATAGAAGCATGAACATAGACTCCCGAAGCAACGGGCGGTATGTAAACTTGAGAAACAATTGGTCTAGTAATCATAGTACAGACCTGACTCGTAGCCATGTGTCGACTCGAAGGACCACATGAATAAGGTGGAGGATGGACATTTGAAAAACTAGGGATAAAGGACGAAGGGATCTGAGTAATCAAGTATGTACTACCGCCTATCGTCACTCATCTCGGGTCTGGTATCCTAATCGGATCGCTAACTCTAGACCTAGGAGGGATATATGATGTAACTTCCACCACTGGGATGGAAGGTGCAATGTGACTAGTGCTCCCAAACCTCTCCGCATGGTAAGGAATGAGAGTGCCCACAGGCATAGTGTTAGGCTCGAAATCGGATTTGACATGAAATGCCAAATCATGTGTAGGGAAACCAGACATAGCATAACTACCGTAGCTAGTGCTAGCAGGTTCAAAATGAGTCTCGGCGTCCTCCGGCATTCCATACCGGTAACGCGTCAATGGGGAATCAACCCTAGAGTGAGTAGGTCTATCATGCATGGCTCCTATCTCAGAAATCATAGGACCTAACTTAGCTAAGTCGGGTGAAGGATCATAAGTAGGACTAAATTCCCCATCATCTACCTGAATGGGAGGAGGTGGTTCAGGAATATCCTCTAAACGGTCTCCCATAGTGTGCGAATTAATGTGTGACATAGTCCACCTGGACTGTCTAGGTCTCTCTCCCAAAGGAGGGGGAGAAGTAGAAGGCGGAAGTCCTACTAAACGACGAGAACAGCGAGGGACCGCACTCGAATCCACAATGACTCAAAAAATAGCAAAGACTCTCTATTTACGTAAACCCTAGGCCAACTATCGTGCACAGAGCAATCACTAATAAAATCTAAAGCCAAATGCAAGCAAACAAGGGCTGGATAAGTGCGCTCCCGAATGAAGCAGGTATGTCTCGCCTAGGAGAGGCTTGAGACTCCCATACACAACAAGCAGAGGTATGTAACCAATTATTGTGGCCCTCAGCTTCAATGCGTAAAGCGATTGTGCTGTCCAACCCCAACCTGGCCGGGACACCCGTAGAATAACCCCTGCAAAGCACCCCCTCGATATCCTAGGTAAGGCCACTAAGGTCACCTCAATATAATCAATGCTCAGGCAAACAGTCGCAGGCGGGATTGACCGTATGGGCACAGTAGCAAAGCCCGAAACTCTCGAAAGAGCCCCCAGATACGAATACAATCCTGGAAATATCTCCGGTGCTACTTAGTTATGACTAGGGGTCATCCCAATCAATAACCACTCACACTGCCTCGTGCTTAACTCCCTTTTGAGAGGAGGATCCTGAGAAACACTGGTTATATCAAGGATTTCACACACTCACCTGGACAGACACATACATGTTGTTGTTTAATGATCTTGGAGAATTGACTTACAATGAACTATTCCAAGATCCTAAAACCTAAGCTTGTTGGTGCACCCTAGAAAAGAAAAGAGTGTAGTTCATTTTAATTTAGCGTTGATTTTAGTTGGCTTTATTACTCAAAAACGGGATATGGTCGTGCAACTAATGGTGTTATGACGCAACATGAAGTAAAATGCACACCTAACAATCAATGCAAATGCATTGTGTCCATGAAAACAGGGTATGCTACTACGTGAAATGCACATTTTTTCTACAAATGATGAATGCTAATTTTCCTATATGAAGCCCTAACTAGTACTCCAAAGCAAATCTAGTGCAAGTACAATCCAAAGTGCAAAATGCAATGCATGATGATAAGCAAATGTTTTTGGATTTTTTGAAAATAAAAGAGATGCAAAAAGCAAAAGAATGATTCTACGACCCCTAGACTCTACAAGCACACCCAAACAGCACTCAAGCAAAACACTAAGGTAAAAGAACTCTAATGCACTAATCTCAAACAAAAAATTGAAAATGCCATGACAAGAACCTTCTTAAAAAAGAAAAATTTAGCCTAAAAAAAAACGTTTTTGGTCAGGAACAGAGGTCTAAACAGACTCAGGCAGTGCCAAAGGAGACTTAGCAAATATCAGAATTCACCCAGCAACCAATTATCTTCCACAAAAAGGAAAAATCAAGGGTATACGCAACTGTTCACAGTAAACCTGCGTGTATACACAGAAATCGCAAAGGAAACCGCGTGTATATGCGACTGTAAGTCAAAAACTCACGTACAGGAAGAAAGGTGCATAAAATCAAGGCAAACAGACAGGCTGAGACAAACTTCACACCAATCAGACTCTACCAAGCATACATGCCCCCAGACCCGACACAGAAACAAGAGAGAAAGAGCAATTCAAATACATTGAATGTCGAGAAAACAACCCCCAAAGGACAACTACTAGGAACTCCCCAGCGGAGTCGCCAATTCTGTTACGGAGAGAAATTCCTATGGCTTGGGGTACCACAACAGACAGCTTGACTCCAGAAATCAATCCTTTCCAATATGCAATAGAAATTAAATGTCTAACACTAAAGGATCAAACCTCGTATCTTATTCCGGACGGTTGAAGTAGATCCCCATTGAGCTTTCCAACTTCAGCTTCAATTGATAGATTACTTCCTCAACAACAAGTAAACAATACAAGCATTCTATATATCATGGTGGTAGATCTATTCTAGCATATATAATCAATAATGTATAAGCATTCGACATAATCCCATGGATAAAATATTCATTCAAACACACATTATTGGACAGGAAAATATATTTCTATTAATATAAATAAGAGATTACAAGATACAACCTCTGTCAGTATGTCTGCAAACCAGAGAAACTCAATCCCCCACTTGGGCCTCCACCACTTCAATCCTCCATCTCTCGATAGCAAGCTCACAAGCAAAAGGCAAGCTTGGGAAGAACACAAAAGTGCTCCAAGGGACAAAGGGATGCAGACTCAAGCATAAGTTCCAACAACAATGGACTATAGTTTCTTTGCTCTTAATTCTCTCTTATGCCTTCAATGTACTAAGGGGTTCCTTATATAGATTTTCAAAGGGGTAATGAAAGGTCAAATTCGAGCGATCTCAAGGCATATGGAAGGCCAGGAGTCAAATGAGTCGGATCCATGTCAAGGAAAACTCCAAAAGGATTTGGATTATGCACACATCCCGATGTATGCGGTTTTAGTGGTCAAACCCACGTATATACGTGCTTATAGGT
Source organism: Pseudotsuga menziesii (assembly GCA_001517045.1). NCBI lineage: Eukaryota > Viridiplantae > Streptophyta > Pinopsida > Pinales > Pinaceae > Pseudotsuga > Pseudotsuga menziesii. The sequence goes on along the minus strand of LPNX010636719.1, from coordinate 56,258 downwards.
TTAAAAGTCGCATGTATCATTTTTCATATGTTTTTAGGGATGATCAAGGAAACATCAAAGGACAAAAAGTGGTCCATGGGGTCCAAGGAGTCTGCAACGGGACAGGGGAAGCCCATACAAAGTGTGATTCACCTAGAGTGGTGAAATCCGCCATAACAACAGATCATCTACATATAGTAGAAGCATCACTGGGTTGCCATCTTCAACCTTGTAGTAAAGGTTGGAATCTGCTTTACTCTTGGTAAAGCCTAAACTGGATAGAAAGCTGTCAACTCTGTTGTACCATTTCCTGGGTGCATGTTTCAAACCGTACAGGGATTTCTTCAATATGCACACATGAGACTCCTTGTCATGTGTCTCAAAACCGAGTGGCTATTCTACATACACTTCCTCTTCCACTACACCATTCAAGAAAGCAGTCTTGACATCCATTTGGTGTATCTTCCATTTCATTATTCCAGCCAATGCAAGTAATGTTCTGATGGAAGTGTATCTGGCCACAGGAGCAAAGGTTTCTTCATAATCTATTCCTTCCTTATGTGCGAAGCCACGAGACACAAATATTTCCTTATATTTTTCAATGCTACCGTCTGCATCATGCTTGATCTTGTAGATCCATTTGGAAGTTACAACTGACTTCCCTTCTGGTCTTGGGACAATATCCCAAACATCATTATTCATGATCAATTGATACTCTTCGATCATAGCATCCTTCCATTCTTGCCGTTCTGTCGCTTCTTCATAGTTGGAAGGTTCTTTATTGATAACATCACGTAGTAAAGCTACATAACAAGATCTGGTTCTCTTTCTTTCTCTGTGATTCTCTTCTGGATCCCCATATCTTTCCGCACCTTGGATAATTTCTCATACCCAAGTAGGTTTCCTCTTGTAAGAATTCTTCTCCTGAGGTGGATCTACAGGTCTTTGTGGTTCTTCAAATTCTCGATCTTCTTCTTAAATTTCTTCGTTCATGGTTGTATCATGAATTCTGGGTGCTTTTGCTTCTTCAGTTTCTTCAGCAGGTCTCTTTCTGGATTTGTTGTAAGCTGTGTCTTCATCAAATGTTACATCCCTGCTAATGTCGGTCTTCTTGTATCCTAGGAAGTATATTCTGTAAGCCTTCGACCTTTCAGAGTATCCCACAAATATACCCTTCTTTCCTGAAGGATCTAGTTTTGTTCTCTTTTCTTTTGGTATGTGTATGTACATTGGACAACCGAATATTTTGAGATGGCTGACTTTTGGTTTCTTTCCGGAGAAGACTTCTTTAGGAGTCTTGTTCTTGAGTACTCTATGTGGAGTATGGTTTTTGTACATACATCGTTGTTCTGGCTACTTCTGCCCATAGATGCATAGGAAGATCTTGATCATGAAGCATTGCTCTTGCAGCTTCCATGATGGTTCTATTCTTCCTTTTTGCAACCCCATTTTGTTGTGGATTTTAAGGATTGGACAACTCCCTCTTAATCCCTGATTCTTTGCATAAGTCTTTGAATTCATTTGATGTGAATTCTCCGCCATTATCTAATCGAAAGGTCTTGATCTTCTTTTCTGTGTGATTCTCGATCAAGGCTTTGAATTCCTTGAACTTCCTGAAAACTTCAAAGTTTGTTCTTCATGAAGTAAATCCATGTTTTCCTAGAAAAGTCATCAATGAAAGAAACATAGTATACATACCCGCTTAGTGAGCTTGATGACATTGGTCCACATATATCGGAGTGGATGATTTCCAAGATTCCTTTTTCCTTGCTCTCGCTACTTGGAAATGTCTTCTTTATATTCTTTCCTTTCGCACATCCTTTGCAGAACCCTTCATGTTTTGCTTGAATTTCTAGAAGACCTTCAACAGCTTTGCTTGTAAGTGGTAGTGCTCTGTAATGCACATGTGCAAGCCTTATCTGCCAAAGTTCATTTGGCTCTACTGTGTCATGGACCATAACTTGTTCTGGATGTCCCTTCAGCTTGTATAAGCCTCCTTCTTGTTCTCTAATCACTATTGCATCATCAATTGTCTTTCCTCTTAGCCACATGATGACTTGGCCATCTACAAATGCAACCCTCATACCTTTTGCATCCAATGCTGATATGGATAGAATATTCTTCTTCAATCCTGGTACAAACAAGACATCTTTCATTTTTATAGATTTTCCAGAGTCTAGCTTGTAGGAGGATTCACCACTACCTTTTATGGGATATTGGTAGTCATTCCCAAGCTTCACCTTATGGGGTGAGTTATGTTTGGATAGTTTCTCAAAGGATTCCTTGAAACCTGTCATGTGCTTGGAAGCCCCACTGTCAATAAGCCAATCTTTGCTTCCATGTGTGATAGTTCCCGTGAGAGCAGAGATCAGAACATATTCATCTTCACTTGAAGAGTCTTCACTTTCTTGTTTTACTCTCTTCCTGGGAGGATCATCATCCTGAGCAGTGTGGGAATGATGTCTACTTTTGGAGTTCCTCTTCTTCTTGGATCCATTCTTATTATTAGTACAATTTTTAGCAAAGTGTCCTATTTCATAGCATGTATAACATCCGAGTCTGGATGGATCCCTTCTCATAAAGTTATTTTTCTGATGAGAATGCTTACGTTGGTGATGATGACTTTCTCTTCTTCCTTTCTTGGAGTGTACTGCGAGAGCTTGATCTTCACTTCCCATCTTTTCTTCTTGAGCAGCTATCAGAGCTTCTTCTTGAGAGCATTCTTCCCACAGTCTACTCAACTTGACCAACTTCTTTCTAGCACATATTCCTTGGATGAAAGAATCCCACGACCTAGGGAGGCCATTCAATGTTGTCATCACAATTTCTGCATTCTCCACTTCTTCATCCATAGCTTCTAGTTGTTCTTTGATCTAGGAGACCCTTGTGAAGTATGACTGGATGGTCTCCTCATTCTGGATCTTGACATTCTTCAACCAGTTCCTTAGAGTCATATTCTGATTGATGTTCTTCCCTTCAAACAACTTGGTTAGGGCATCAAACATGGCTTTAGGTGTCTTGAGAGAGGACACCTGTGGAATGAGGTGATCCTTGATAGAATCAGCAATGATCTTCTTTGCCATAACCAACTTCTTCTTATGTAAGGCCTTGGCCTCATCTCCCTCTGGAATTGGAACCTCCTCCTGGATATAGGAGTCCAACTCATTTTCTTCCAGGACCAGGGAGATCCTATACTTCCAAGCTTAGAAGCTATCAGCTCCCTGAAGATTTTCATCAAGCTTGGTATGATGAGACATCTTAACTGAGAACCTCAAATGGAAATACAAAAGATTTATATCCTACCAGGTCAAGATGTCGGATCTGGATTTGAAGCTGAAATCCTGTAGTACTGGTTCAGGAGCAGATTAGGGTTTTGCTTTTCCGAAGTTTTGTCCAACCAGATGCATTGAAATTGATCCCTAACTTTGATTTTGGGGAGGAGATCAATTCAGGCCTGGGCTCACTAAAAAACTCCTCTTCTATGAAAAGCCCTAATTTTTGACAGTAGTGTCGGGTCTAAAACTGAAAAACCTCATAATTGGATTATGCTTCGATAGAAAGATGCGCCCTAGGGAGGAGTGTTATTCCACCTTACTTTTGCTGAAAATCTGTGGAGAGAGATCCACAAAATAGGAAGCCCTAGTTCTCGCAGCTACACAGTGTCTTCTTCTGAGGTTAGCTCTGATTCCATGTTAGTTTTTCAACATTAAGCTAACATATCATTAGGATCTTTAACTGAGAGAACAACAAGCACAACAATCAAACACAAGAGACAATGAACACAGTTTTTTTCCTTGGGGAAACCATAAATGGAGAAAACCCTGCAACTTCCTCAGAGATAGAATCAGCACCAAAGTGAAACCCAAAAACAGTAAGACAATCTCCCGACAGTAGTAAGCTCTTTCCTCTAGCCCCAGTGTCTTTGTCTTCCTCAACTATGCGCTACACTTGAGTGTGTATGAGTTGTGTGCTAAATAGAGAGTCCAACTCTCTATTTATACTAATCCTGACATGACTAAAACCCTAGTAGGGCCAACTTCACTAGGTGAGTCTAATAACCCTAATGCCCCGGAACTGTGGGGACTTTAACCCTTAGATAATAGGAGGGTTACCCACAATGACTTGACATGACTTGTTTACATTATAGATTCTCTCGATAGGAACATCGGGGCATGACATGACACAAGAACATCCTGGAACAAACATTGGGTTACAATAGATATGAAATACAAGTGAATACATTCCGAAGTTACAATTACATCAACAAAAGTGGCAATCGTTAAGGCTGAAGTAGAAAAGTTACTGAAAGTTGGCTTTATCTACCTGATTGCTTTGATGGAATGGGTATCCAATCTTGTTCCCACCGATAACAAATAAGGGACAATACGCGTATGTACTGACTTTCGTGACCTAAATAAAGCGTGTCCCAAGGAAAATTACCTCACACCCTTTATAGGTCAAATCATTGATGCTTGTGTGTGTAGTGAAGTTTTTTGTTTATGGATGGTTTTTCTAGATAAAATCAAATCCAAACCAAGCCGGGAGACCAACATAAAACAGATTTTATTTGTCCATGGGGTACCTTTGCATATAAAAATATGCCATTCAGTTTGAAAAATACTGGGGCCACCTTTCAGCGGGAAATGAATTTTGCCTTCGATGACATTAAGAACATTGTTGAGCCATACCTAAATCATCTACCTGATCATTCTCGTAAGAGGATCGGCCATCCAAATCACCTTCGTTTAATTTTTAAACGATGTAGACATTAAAAAATACGCTTAAATCCCCACAAGTTTGTTTTCTGCATCGAGTCGGGATGTCTGCTCGGGTTTATAGTGTCAAATAAATAAATTCAAGTGGATCCTTTAAAAGTAGAGGCCATAGTAAATCTGCGTCCTCCTCGGTCTATTAGGCAGCTACAGAGTCTACAAGGAAAATCTAATTTTCTTCAATGTTTTATTGTGAACTATGTCAAGATCACGAAAGGTTTCATACACCTGCTGAAATAGGACACTCCATTTGTATGGGATGAAACTGCACAACTTACTTTCGAGGCATTGAAAAAGCTTTGTTGTCAGCTCCTTTGTTATGTCCACCAGATTACTCTAAAGATTTTATATTGTATCTAGCTACATCAGAGTCAACCATTTGGGTGGTATTGGTTCAGGAAGACGACAAGCTCCAATATCATGCTGTCTATTATCTCAGTCGTGCATTAGCTGGTCTTGAGCTTTGATACTCCCACATCGAGAAGTTAGCTTTAGCAGTTGTTTATGCTTTGCAGAGGTTACGTCACTACATCCTACTGAGGACCACTACAGTGGTGGAAGATGTTAATCCTTTTCAATATGTTTTGTTCTGATGTATAATCGAGGTCAAATTGAATAAATGGATTTTCATTCTCCAAGAGTTTGAATTGGATTTTCGATCTGCCAAATCTAAAAAATCCTTACTTTTTGTGGAGCTTATCACAGAATTTCCTACTAAAGAGAGTGTAGTGGTTGAAGAGGACTCATTCCCAGATGAGTACATCTTTTTGATTTCCACCTCCGATCCCTGGCACAGAGATATCCTTATATATCTCCAGACTTTGAAGTATCCTGTGTCCTTCTCGAGTGAAGAGCGGTGTCGCGTATACATGCAAAAAACTACCTTATCATCGGTGACACTTTGTGCCATAGAGGGGTATACTCGATTTTGCGTTGGTTGCTCACCCACGAGGAGGCAGAGCGTGTCTTGAATGATGCCCATAGCGGAGCGTGTGGGAGACATTTATCTGGGTTAGCAACGACACAGAAGATTTTACGTGCCAGTTATTTTCAGCCCACAATCTTTAAAGATTGTGTCGAGGCTATGAAGTGTTGTCATCCTTGTCAGCTCTGTACCAGGAAAATCTGGTCACATCTTGCTCCATTGTTTCCCATCATCACATTGGGACCCTTCACTAAGTGGGGGGTGGATTACGTGACGTGCAACCCTGTTTCAGCTATGGGGCACAAATATATCATTGTCGTTGTCGATTACTTTACTAAGTGGGCAGAGGCAATGCCTACTTTCAAAGATGACAGAGAACAACAAATTTCTTTGTGTTTAACCAGATCATTACTCATTTGGGTATTCCAAAAGAGATTGTGTTTGACCATGGTAGTCACTTTCAGATAGCATGATGACTGAATTGACTACCATGCTAGGGTTCAAGCAAGATCACTCATCTTCCTTCTACCCATAAGCAAATGGTCAAGTAGAGGCAGTAAATAAGACCTTGAAGACCATCCTTAAGCATACCATAGTTCTAGTTTGTCATTCTCCTTTTTGTGGATCTAGTAAGATTTTGAGTTTGTTAGTTCCACTGAGGTTAGGGTTTGGTCCATTTATTCTTTTGGGTTGAAGTGTGTTGCTTTGGGATTTGGTTTACATCATTCACTGTTATATGTCCTGATTGGTCAAATGTACCCAAGTTTGCATTTATAATTTTTAAATTTTTTTGAAAAGAAAAGACAAAATTTTATACTTTTTGCATTAGGTTGCATCTAGTGAGATTTTCGTTATTTTTAAGAAAAAATAAAAAATTTAAAGTCTTGTAGTTTCTCATACTTAGTTTAAATTCATTAGCTTTCATTTTACAAGAAAAGAAAAAAAAATTGGCATAGTAGTTGCAATTTGCTTTGAAAATTTCATTTTACATCATTTTTGCTTTCTTTTGCTGAGTTTATAACACCTTACAAGTTTCACGCCATTACCTCTCACTAATAACAACCAATTAAAAAGAACGGCATAATTAAAAAATTATTAGTAAGTTTCTTTTTTTAGGCTCTTACACCAACTAGCTTAGGCTAGACTTGTGGACTAGGGAGTTTTAACTGTACATAAGTATTTGACTTCAAACGTAGTTGGCCAATCACTAGACAAATCCTCCTCTATATTGAGTGCATCTGGAAAGCTCCTCTCACACAAAAGTTAAGCACGAGACCGTGTGAGGACCTGGACTAAGGAGATAACCCTTTGATTCCTTGTACAAGCGTAGATCAGTATTTTTACCCATCTGGGGATCTTATCAATACCACTCTTGGGCCCCGTGCGGTGACGGTGTTGATAGGGTTTCGGGCTTTGCTACCCTTCCCATGTGTATGACTCAGGCCTGCTACTGCCCCCAAACACTTAGTGTAGTCGCAGTAACCTTTAGTCTCTTCAATATTGGGGATCATACATAGGTATACCGGAAGGCTATTTATGGTCTACCTTGGACGGTATTGGAAGGTAACCCAGGTAGAAGGTGTAGGAGGGCGATTGGGTTATTCTTCCTCTTGTGCCTAATAACATCTACAAGGACTCCAAGTAGCCATCTATCAGCTTTCTTCTGGAAGGCATATATTATACTTGTTTATCTGTTTGGCTTTAGGAAATTTTTAGTGAGTGTTGTGTGGTTTATCTGTACTTAGTTTGCCTTTAGGTGTGTGCGAGTAAAAATTTTAGTTATGGAGGACCAACCTATTTGTAGGTCAATAAGGTTGAAAAACCTTCCTCCATCTGAAACCATGGAGTCTCAATCGCCCCGTCAAAGGTAGAGACTAGAAGCTAATGGTTCATTCGAACCAGTAGGAGTTAGGGAAGTTCCAGGTGAACCAAAACTTAGGACTAATCAGGTTGATACGACTACAGTAGAGATTGAATACATGCAAGTTGACGAGTTTGCAAGGAATTTTAACCCACCTCTTACTGGCTTAAGCGATCATGTGATCGTCCAAGTTCTTCCATTTGATTCACCTGTTATTGGTGTTCCTATGAGCAGCATTATGGCTAGCTCTCAAGAGGGTACTTCTACCCCCACTTTAGTCATTTTGGCTGGAGGAGTGACACCTCCCACAGTTAGTACTCCAAGACCAAATGCACCTACTACACCTTTATCACCAAGTAGTCGAGTGGTCCAACCATCAACTTCCTCTAATGTAGTGGGTCCTTCTAGTGGGGTTTTCAGTGGGATTCCCAGTGCACCCTCTTGCTTCACCCTCTTTCATGCATACTGCTCAGAGTGGTCCAAGTGGATCCTCATCGTTTGTCCAGGGTTTTCTGTGGAATGGGGGGCACATTCCCCCATCCACTCCTTATGTAGGTCTTACACCAGCATATGTGGGCATGCAATTTGGAAATACAAATGCTTATGGCCAAGTTTTTTAGACACCGGTTTCAGCCCCTTTTACGAGCTCTCCCTTTTCGCTTTTTAGCGAAGGGATACCTCCTCTTGTCTTTCAGACCTTAGTTTCATCTGGGGTGGCTCAAACCACTTACAATGCACTGCACATGAGTAATCCACTGGCTTACATATGAAATCTATTTCAAAGTAGTCCAACTATTTTACAACCAATGGCTGGAAGCAACCCCACCTTTACGTTTGGGAACCAGGGGGCAGGTCCTTCTACCTCCCAGACTCGAGCTTTTCAAGCTCTAGTTAGGCCTAAACTTCCCTTCTTGGCAACTTTAAATATTCCAAACTTGTCTAAGTTAATGAATGACCCGGTGAGGCATAGTGCCACATGGCCACCAATTCCTATCAAGTTACCCTTAGACTTTCCCAAGTCTGGGGGCAAAGCTGGTGAAGAACCAGGTGCCCATATCACTACTTACCACTTGTGGTGCTCTTTGATCTCACTGAATGATGACACCGTTCGGTTGTGGATTTTCCAAAGAACCTTGACTGGTGTTGGAGCAAATTCGTATATTAAATTGCCCTCTGTTGCGTTTGATAGTTTTTTGGACTTAACGAATGTGTTTCTTAATCACTTCCAGCTTCCTGTACAGTATGATGTTGGCATAGACCTATTGTCTACCTTTCGGCAAGACAAAGCCACACATATCTCAGAAGAGACTTATCAAAGCCACCATACCCCCTGAGTTTTTGTTAGAGTGGTTCCTAAAATCTTAATTTCCCTATATGTCTAAGGATGTATCCACTTTGGGGGTGACCACTGAAGAAGAGGCCATCCTCAGGGCCCAGTAGATGGATTTGATATATGCTTATTATGGGATATTATATGAAATCATACCTGAGGCACCGCGATCTACCCATAGTGTCGAGAAACCTAATCTTAGACCCTATGCCAATGGTGTGGTTAGTTCAGTTAATTCTCTCACTGTAGAGTCATTGGCCAAACAACTCCACGAGTTTTCAATAAAGCAGTCTACAACAAAGGATTCCACCCCCTCTACCCAAAATGCAAATGTTTTTGCACAATCTTCTCAGAAGGGAAATCAACAGCCCAGTGGGAAAAAGAAGAAAGGGAACAAGGGTGAGGGAAATCAAAATAATCCTAAACCCAGGAACAATGCTGATGGGGGTAAAAAGGATAAGAAGAAAGTGAAATTTTCTTGTAAGTTGTGCAAGGGAGATTACTTAACTCATCAATGCCCCCTTATTGAGTACCAAGCTCAGAAGTTGGTTAAAAACCAGCAACCAGCTGTCTTGAAGGATCCATTTCCCCAAGGACAGAATGCAACTTCTGTTTCTAATGAAGTTGGGGCACTCCTAACACCCCTCCTGATCAAAACTACATCAATATGGTACGATCTAGTGCATTGCTCTAGACGAAAAAATAAAAATTATGAGATGAAGGCTCTTGAGAAGGGTAAGTCTGTTGGTGAAAACTCTAACCATCTCATGATAGAGAATCATGTTGACCCAATTCATAGAATACCGAAAGGTGTTTTTAAAAAGGCATTTCAAAATCTGAATTCTAGGGATACTTCTAACTACTATGTGGTGGAATATTTGGCCCAAACCCCGTGTGCGATGTCGGCGTTGAAAGTGCTATAGAGTTGTCCTGCTCAACGAGATTCCCTTTTAGCAGCTTTAGGTAGCATGGATTCGTCAAGCCTCATGTGATATTTAATATATCAGATGTTAAGATGAACCTACAGTATCATGTAGCTTTGTCAGTAGATGTCGTTCATGGTGTAAAAACCATTGGACGTACAGTTGTTGAGGAACGTGCTTCCACATGTGTTATGTCTATTTCTTGCTAGAAGGCTTCGAGTTCCCCTGAGCTAGTTTCATCAAATACCTTACTTACTGCTTTCGACGGGAGGTCTCTCCACCCGCATGGTATCCTACCAGCTTTTGAGATTAAGCTAGCAGGGAAAGCAGTGGTTGTTGAAGTTGAGGTGATTGATGCTCCTTTGGACTATAACTTCTTTTAGGGAGAAGCTGGACTTATGCCATTTGTGTGATTGCCTTTCCTATTCTTTGGGTGGTTGTGTTTCCGCACGACGGGAAGTTGGTTACTATTAACCAACTCAGTTTCACTCAGAAGGGCCATTTAGAAACTAATGAGTCCACTGTACCTTTGGTTGATCAGGTTAAAATAGCTAATGAGAGCTTGGGGGTTGGAATGTACTCAACGTTAATGGGCACATTAAATATCCCAACCCCTATAAACTATTTAGGTTCTACACGTGTAAGGAATTCTATCGCGACAATTGTCGATAGAACGGATCCTTGGGTCCTTCTTTCTCGTTATGAGCCTAAGGTGCCCTTGTTGACGATGGAATTAGCTTATCAAGTTGTTGTTAACACCACTGTTGGTCCTATCACGACTCCTTCTACAGTCTCAAAGGAGTTGAAAGAATCTTACCTGCCTGCTTGGGTAGATAACTCTTTATATTATGATGACTACTTAGACATGGTTTTACCTTCAGATGAAGCCATTTCGGAAGCTATGAGTGGACAAGATAAAATTTGTGAAGATATTCACCATAGATCCTACTTTCTTCCAGAGCTGAGTAGAATTGAAAACCAGGAGTTCCAATGTGAGACTAGCAGAAGATGTTGATTTACCGATCAATCCTTTGCCAAATGAGGAAATTTTTGCCAAGTGGAATATGGAAAATATTTATGTTACCATTCCTATCAACATCTCTGCAAACCCTTACGTCATCAAAAATGTGCATATCGATGCAAACTGCTCTCCGAAGGATGATTGCCATATATGTTGCCTTATTTAAGGAGTGTTGTGACGTGTTTTCCTGGGCATATGACAAGATGTCAGGCATTGATCCATCGATCGTTGAGTACGAAATCCGAACCTATGTTGACGCTAAACCAGTTCGACAAAATCTTAGACCTATTAATCTGCACAAAGCGGCAGCCATTAAGGATGAAGTGGAAAAGTTACTAAAAGTTGGCTTTATCTACCCGATTGCTTTGACAGAATGGGTATCCAATCCAGTTCCCGTCGATACGAAACAAGGGACAATACATGTATGCACTGACTTTCATGACCTAAATAATTTGTGTCCTAAGGACAATTACCCCACACCCTTTATAGATCAAATCATTGATGCTTGTCCAAGTAGTGAAGTTTTTTCATTTATGGATGGTTTTTTCAGATACAATCAAATCCAAATCAAGCCGGAAGATCGACATAAAATGACTTTTAATTGTCCATGCGGTACCTTTGCGTACAAAAAGATGCCCTTCGGTTTGAAAACTACCAGGGCCACCTTTCAACGGGAAATGAATTTTGCCTTCCATGACATTAAGAACATTGTTGAGTCGTACCTAGTTGATCTGCCTGCTCATTCTCATAAGAGGATCGACCATCCAAATCACCTTCGTTTAATTTTTGAACGATGTAGAGATTACAAAATAAGCTTGAATCCCCACAAGTGTGTTTTCTGCGTCGAGTCGGGACGACTCCTTAGATTTATAGTGTCAAATAAAGGAATTCAAGTGGATCCTTTAAAAGTAGAGGCCATCGTAAATCTGCCTCCTCCTCAGTCTATTAGGGAGCTTCAGAGTCTGCAGGGAAAATCTAATTTCCTTCAATGTTTTATTGTTAACTATGCCAAGATCATGAAAGGTTTCATGCACCTGCTGAAACATGACTCTCTATTTGTATGGGATGAAACTGCACAACTTGCTTTCGAGGCATTGAAAAAAGCATTGTTGTTGGCTCCCTTGTTACGTCCACCAGATTACTCTAAAGATTTTATATTGTATTTGGCTGCGTCAGAGTCAATCATTGGGGTGGTATTGGTTCAGTAGGACAACAAGCTCCAAGAGTATGTTGTCTATCATCTTAGTCACGCATTAGCTGGTCCTGAGCTTCGATACTCCCATGTTGAGAAGTTAGCTATAGAAGCTTTTTATGCTATGCATAAGTTACATCACTACATCCTACTGAGGACCACTACAGTGGTGGCGGATGTTAATAATTTTCGATATGTTTTGTCTTGACGTATAATTGGGGGAAAATTCAATAAATGGATAGTCATTCTCCAAGAGTTTGACTTGGATTTCTAGTCTTCCAAATCTAAAAAATCCTTAGTTTTTGCGGAGCCTATCACAGAATTTCCTACTTAAGAGAGTGTAGTGGTTGAAGAGGAATCATTCCCAGATGAGCACATCTTTCTGATTTCCACCTCTGGTCCCTGGTATGGAGATATCCTTATATATCTCCAGACTTTGAAGTATCCTTCATCCTTCTCGAAGGAAGAGTGGCGTAAACAGCATAAACATGTGAAACATTACCTTATCATCGGTGACACTTTGTACCTTAGAGGGACAGACTCGGTTTTGCGTCGGTGCCTCACCGACGAGGAGGCAGAGTGTGTCCTGAATGAAGCCCATACTGGAGCATGTGGGGGTTATTTATATGGGTTAGCAACGACCTAGAATATTTTACGTGCCGATTATTTCTGGCCCACAATCTTTAAATATTGTGTGGAGGCTGTGAAGCATTGTCATCCTTGTCATCTCTACACTGGGAAAATGCGGTCACATCCTGCTCCATTGTTTTTCATCATCTCAATGGGCTCCTTCACTAAGTGGGGGGTGGATTACGTGATTTTCAACCCAATTTCAGCTTGGGGGCACAAATATATCATTGTCTTTGTCGATTACTTTACTAAGTGGGTAGAGGCAATGCCTACTTTTAGAGATGACGAAGAAACAACAGCTTTCTTTGTGTTTAACCAGATCATTACTTGTTTTGGTAATCCTAAAGAGATTGTCACTGACCATGGCAGTCACTTTCATAATAGCATGATGACTAAATTAACTACCTTGCCAGGTTTCAAGCAAGATCACTCATATTCCTTCTACCCGCAAGCAAATGGTCAAGTAGAGGCAATCAATAAGACCTTGAAGACCATCCTTAAGTGTACCATCAATGCAAGCCGATCAAATTGACACATTATGATGTATGCTGCACTTTGGGCATACTGGACTAATGTCAAGATTGCCATGGGTTTTTCACCCTTCCAACTCATTCATGGGGTGGAAGTAATCACTCTGGTTGAATGTAAAATTCCATCGCTTAAAATAGCCATCCAGGTACTCCTTGACACCACTGAATTAGAAGAACGTTTCCTAAATTTGGAAAATCTAGATGAACGACACAGGGAGGTGTTAACGACAAACGAAGCTCATAAAAATAGGGTTAAAAACCAATACGACAAAGTTGTGAAGACTATATTTTGTCTGAAGGGGACCTTGTCTTGCTGTGGGATCAGGACAAACCCCTGGGGCGCGAAAGTTCAAATCCATGTGGTTAGGTCCCTACATTGTGTCAAAGGTATTGAAGAAAGGGGAATATGAGTTAACTGATTTTGATGGAAATAAGCTGCTTGAGCTTAGAAATGGGCTCTACCTGAAGAAGTACTACGCCTAGGCTTGGTGCTTTTTCTTGTATTTTTATGTATAATAGTTAGCTCATTGGTGTTTCTTATACCATATGTTGGTTGTTACAAATGTCAGCTAAGTGGATCATAGGTTTGACAGATGGTGCTACTCGTCATACTTATAACCTGGCTTCAATTGCATGGGTCATCTATTCACCCTCAGGACAGCTAGTTCCCTCTGGAGGCACTTGCTTGGGTCCTGCTACTAATAATGTGGCCAAATACAAGGTTTTTATTGAGTTGTTATGGGATGCCTTATCATGAGGCATCACCCGGTTAGAGGTCAGACCTGACTCTCAACTCGTGGTTTCCCAACTCAATGGAGCTTATCATGTGTGAAACCCTACCTTGTTACATCAGTTTTTGCAAGTTAGATTACTTGAAAGAAATTTTGATTATATTTCATTTAATCACATTCCACGAAATGAAAATACAATAATTGATGCATATCCGAACTACATTCTAGATTGGCACTTAACACGTATTTTGTAAAATATACATAACATATACATTTGGAACACATTATAAATAACTGTGCATATATATGTGCATGTGTGTGTGTGTGTGTGTGTGTGTGTGTGTGTCCATAGATAGGTCGAGTTTTCATCCGAAGATCCAGTAACAACTGTATAAATATACGAAATTATGATCTTAATCCATAAAAATGCCTATAGATATAGGCCTGATCCTCAGCATCCTCAGCTACAGCAGCCTCTTCAACCTCCTGGAAAAATAGAACGGCCCTGGCTACTCTCCTCAATAAACGTATCTAGGTAGTTGGGATTCCTACTATAAACTCCTGCATGACTACAGGAATCCACTCAATTCGTATAGTGGGAACTCCCTGGGTCAGCCTGGCTAGCTTCCCTGCGAGAACTCTGAGTATACCTTGGTCCCCACCCTGTACGGGTCACACAAACATCCTCGCGTGCCCATCAAGGCGTACAGGTCCAATATCTGCATTTCAAAAACATGTAAAATGGATTAAAACTCTTATACATATGTATATAATTTTATGATTAAAATTCATAAAAATAAAAATAAAAACATAAAAAGAAAAATACCTAGCTCTCTCCATGCTCTTCGTGGCGGGAGGACAAGATCGTTGTCTTCGCGGAAATCCATTCTTAAGTACAGAAACTGCTCAAGAGCTGGAAATTGCCGCTCCCACCATACATAAAAGTCATCGTCATATACACTTTGGACCAAGCCTCTGCCACCTTGACTGAGAAAGACCTCTCCCCACCTAGTTAGTCTAGGTTACCAAGGAAACAATGTTGGTAGTGTTACTTCAGGACAAATGCCAGACACTCTCTTAAAGAAGAATGCCACTAATATACTAGAATATCCAAAGTTTTTCCAGCATCCTCTCTTGTAGTCAGAGAGCTGCTTCCTCATGATCAGGATCATACCCAAACACCAGTCACATACAGTCGCCTGCACACACTCCACTAGAACTCTCATCTATGTTCGAGTGGCTAGATGCAATGAGGATGATCCTGCAACCCTCACTATAGTACTTACTATTGAAATATTGTAACTTCGAAGAATATTCTATATGTATTTATTTGTGGTCCCCGATGGTCCTACCGAGAGAACCACTTGTATTACTTTGTACCCCGATGCTCCTAATCAGAAGAACTAATAAGAGTCATGAGGCAGTCCCCTCTAATTGTAAAGGTGGGTCATTAGCACCCCAGTGTGGTTACTTGAGCCTACATGTGTAACTCGAGCCTACATGATTAACTCGAGCCTACATGACAGATGAGTTAACTTAAGTGAACGGATGAATATAAATAGAGGTGTAGTGCATTAGTGGAGAAGAGAAGTAGCTGGAGAAGGAGGAGGATCAGGCTTTGATCTCCTTGCTGGTTTTATCTTTTATCTTTTATCTTTTTGGGGCATCTATATTGAGGAAGCTTTTGCTGGGTTTTTCCCTTTAGGGTTTTCCCAGGATAAATCTTAGTGTTCCTTTTGTATGGTTGTGCTTGTCTATCTTTCAGTGATCCTGCTTATATGCTTTTGTTATGAAAATGAAATGAAGTACTGATGTCTTAGCTAAGCATATGAAAATTTAAAATGGTATCAGAGCCATCTTGAAAGAAGACATTGTGCAGCTAAAGAATCTATGGCTTCTTATTTTTTTGGGTCTCTATCCATGATAGATCAGCAAAAGAAGGCTAGACTGACTCTCCATTGAAGGGCGCATCTTTCTGTCGAAGCGGAATTCGATTCCGAGCATTTTCAGTTTTGGTGCGGAAAATTAGGGCTTTCTACAGAAGAAGAATTTTTTAGTGAGCCCAGCATAGGATTGTTCTCCTAATCAAAATCAAAGTTTAGATACCTAGATCAAAAAATTTGGTTGGGTGAAACTCTGGGAAAGTCAAACCCTAGTTTGACCCCGATCTGGAAAAAAAAAACCCTAAATACTAAAACTGCTAAGTTTTGGTACATTCGCTATATCCTGAGATTGGCAAAGGATCAAGAGTTGAAAATTGCAGAGGACAAAGATAAAACCCTGTTTTACACTGTATCAAAAATTCAGCCTCCGATTCACTATATTCTCGGAGATATGATCCCTCCAAGTTAGGGTTCTAGCCTCTTCCAGAATTCATCCCTAAACAGGACACCTGCGGAGAATTGTTGTAGCATGGGATACAGAGGTCCAAATGGAATTCCTAAAGATGTTCTAGAAAGAGCACGGCCTTTAATTTCTTTGATCAAAATTTTAGAACCTGAAGATGAACCAGTGACACGTGGCATGCCGTACAACTGCACTGTTCTGAACAGTCCTGTAACAGGTCACCTTGGGAAAATGATCATAAATTCAAATTGGTGAAACCAATTCTGATGAAACTTATGCTGTTGGATCAGGGACATGTGAGGTTACCTTAGTGCGAAATTTCAGACACAGAGGAGCAGTAATTTTAGAGATATCATAGAAACAGTAACAGGCATTTCTGCAGAAGAAATTGGAAAACTAGGGCTTCCTGTTCCAAGAGCTTCCCTCCACTGTTTTCAGGAAAGGAGTACATTGGACAGCTCCATTTGGTCACCTACATGAGTAGAGAGGTTCCAATTCTAGAGGGAGATGAGCCTCAAAGACTTACATAAGAAGAACTTGATCAAGGCCAAGAAGATCATTGTTGATTCAATCACAGATCCAGAATGCAGAACAACTTGAAGCAGTAGAAGAAGAAGTATGCAGAAGTGGTGATAGCCACCTTGAATGGCCTCCCAAGATCATGGGATTCATTCATGTGAAGAATGTATGCCAGAATTAAGTGATTACTTTCAGCTCGACTAATAAGAAGAGAAGAAGAAGATGGGAGGAATTGAAGATCAAGCTCTCACCATTCAAAGAAGATCCCTCAAGCGATGAGGAATATGAAAAACTCAATTCTTGAAGAACCTCTTATTCATCTTATCATTTGGATAAGAAATGATGATTTCATGAATGAAGAAGATGATAAAGCAGAATGATCAAGATGGATTCTACCCACAAAACAAATAAAAGATAAGTATTCAATTGTCATTTCATGATATTGTTTTGTTATGCATTTGATTGTATTCAGTTGATGTGTTATGCATGATAGATTGTTTACAGTAATACTACTAATATGCATGTGATGGGTAAGTAGCTCATGGCGCTATACAACTCTCCAGTGCTACTTATCAAACCTCTTTGTTGACATATTGGATTAGTGCACAATCTCAATGATGTCATGGTAGAGATAGAAGGCATCTAGAAAGTTTCTGTGAAATATGGATGAATGTTGTATTGGCTAAATAGTTGCATGATGCATAAGAATTTGTCGTTATGCATATGTTTTAAGAAATAGTTCTAACCATGCAACTGGTGCATTTGAATTGTAGGAAAGGTCCTATACAACCTCCTACAAGAAAAGAAGGGCGAGACTTGTTCCGAAGAACAAGTGATGACAATTCAATAAACATGAATCTTAAGCTCCCAGGGTCAGAGACACCATGACGGAAGAAAGAGCTTCAGAGAGCGGTAGATCCACCTCAAAGGATGAAGACCACCATGGGTATGAGAGTTAACTCAAGATGAAGAAAAGAATGCTATAAAATAAACTATGATCAAAGAATAACAGTTGATCATGGGGAATGATGTATATGATATGATTTCGAGACATAAAGGGAAGTACATAGTATCCTCCATATGGATCTACAAGAACAAGAGTACAAAGAAAGGTTCGTGATTTGCCTTAGAAAGAATAGACTATGACATGACATACTTTATTGACCAGTATATATCAAGCATAGAACCACCTATACAGAATGAAGAAGGAAGATAATACTCCACTTCAAGGGGAGTGACTACAGAATATATCTGAGTTCGACACGGTACGACATGATGGACAGCTTCTTGATGGATCGAGACTTTACCAAGAGTAAATTGGGTTCCAACCTTCAAAGTTGAATGCAGAAGACTAGGATATGTTGATGATTTGACAAGACGGACTCATGGAAGATGTTATGATGAAAGAATACTAGAATGATGTATGGGATATAGTTCCCAAACCAGAAGGAAAGAGTATTGTATCCTCCAAATGGATATACAAAATAGAGCATGCAGCTGATGGAAGTATCGAGAAGTATAAAGCAAGATTTGTGGCCAGAGGGTTCTTTCAGAAAAAGGGAATTAATTCTGAAGAGACACTTACTCCAGGAAGTAAGGTACACTTCCTTCAGAACTATCATGGTAGTTTCTTCCATGGTGAAGTAAAGACAATCCTTCCTTAATGGTATGATTGAGAAAGAGTTTTACATCGAATAGTCACGAGGATTTGAAGTTGAAGCCAAATGGAATCATGTATGCAAGTTGAAGAAGGCCCTCTATCGCCTGAAGCAAGCTCCCTTAGCTTGGTATGGAAGAATAGATAGTTTCTTGTCGAGCATGGGATTTACCAAGAATAAAGTTGATCCTAACCTTTATCTCAAGGTTGTAGAAGATGAAATTGTCATCCTGTTATTATATGTGGATGACTTATCCTTGATAGGAAATGAGAAATAGATCATGGAAAGCAAGAAGAAACTAGCAGAAGAATTTGAGATGAAAGACCTTGGGTTAATGCATTATTTCCTAGGTCTGGAAGTATGGCTAAGTTCAGAAGAAATCTTTCTCAACCAGGGAAAGTATGCAGTAGAAATATTGAAGAGATTCAATATGTTGGAATGCAAAGTCATGGCCACACCCATGGACTCCAACCTGAAGCTGTTAGCTGATGAATCATCAGAGTTAGTGGATATGACTCATTACAGATAGATCATTGGGTCATTGATGCACTTAACAAATACCAGACCAAACATTTGTTTTGCTGTGAACACCTTAATTCAATATCTTGTTCAACCAAGACGGGTTCACCTAGTAACTGCAAAGCATGTGATGAGATATCTGAAAGGGACTATAAACTTTGATTTATATTATGATGGTAGCCATGAGTATAGATTATATGGCTACACAGATGCAAATTGGGCCAGAAGTATCTCAGACAGGAAAAGCACATTAGGTAGATGCTTTTCTTCGGGGTCTGCTATGAGTTCATGGTTTAGCAGGAAACAGTCCAGTGTTTCTCGTAGCATGGCTGAAGCAGAATACATAGCAAATTGCTCTACTAAGTTGTGAAGCCATATGGATTTGGAAGTTGATATCAAGTCCCTTTGACCTGAAGATAGATACAGATGATGGTGATTCAGTATTTCTATACTGAATATAGAGATGATGATGATTTCAGTATTCCCATACTGAAGATATAGATGATGTTTCAGTATTTACATACTGTAGATGCAGATGATGGTGACCTGATGATGCTTTCAGTACTCACATACTGGAGATACAGATGGTGATAGTTCAGTATTCACATACTGAAGATGTAGATGAATATGGTTTAGATGATGATGCGCTGACAAAGCCTCTGTCTCGGGTAAAGTTCGAACACTTTCAAGACAAGCTTGGTGTGGTTCAGAAAGACCTTCCTCGAAAGGGGGAGTAGTGATGTTGCAGTGGGATTGTATCATCCCTGGACACTTGCCCTAAAGTGACCCGGAGACCTCGGTCTTCAAGAATAAAGACGGATTGTATCATCCCGAGACATATGTCCAGAAGTGATCCGGTGACTTCAGTCATCGAGAATGTGGTGGGATTGTATCATCCCTGGGCACTTGCCCAAAAGTGACCCGGAGACCTCGGTCTTCGAGAATGAAGAGGGATTGTATCATCCCGGGACATCTGTCCAAAAGTGATCCGGTGACTTCAGTCATCGAGAATGTGGTGGGATTGTATCATCCCTGGGCACTTGCCCAAAAGCGACCCGGAGACCTCGGTCTTCGAGAATGAAGAGGGATTGTATCATCCCGGGACATCTGTCCAAAAGTGATCCGGTGACCTCGGTCCCCGTGAATGTGGTGGGATTGCATCATCCTTGAACTTCAGTTCAAAATGTACCCGGAGGTCTCGGCCCCCATGAATGTGGTAGGATTGCACAATCCCTAAACTTCGGTTCAAAATGTATCTAGAGGTCTCGGCCCCCGTGAAAGTGGTGGATTGCATCATCCCTGAACCTCGGTTCAAAATGTATCCGGAGGTCTCGGCCCCCGTGAAAGTGGTGGATTGCATCATCCCTGAACCTCGGTTCAAAATGTATCCGGAGGTCTCAGCCCCCGTGAAAGTGGTAGGATTACATCATCCATGAACTTCGGTTCAAAATGTATCCGGAGGTCTCAGCCCCCGTGAAAGTGGTGGATTGCATCATCCCTGAACCTCGGTTCAAAATGTATCCAGAGGTCTCAGCCCCTGTGAAAGTGGTGGATTGCATCATCCCTGAACCTCGGTTCAAAATGTATTCGGAGATCTTGGTCCCCATGAATGTGGTAGGATTGTATCATCCTTGAAATTCAGTTCAGAACGGATCCGGTGACTTCGGTACTCGAGAACATGTGTTGATCCTGTAATTCTTAGAGGAAGGATTGCCTGAGTTCCACATCTGTGTTGATCCCGTAATTCCAAAAGGAAGGATCGTTAGTAACTCCATAAAGACCTAAATCCCATAATTCTAAAAGGAAGGATCATTGAATTGATCCCGTAATTCCAATAGGAAGGATTGTCTGAGTTCCACAGATGTGTTGATCCCGTAATTCCAATAGGAAGGATTGTCTGAGTTCCACAGATGTGTTGATCCCGTAATTCCAATAGGAAGGATTGTCTAAGTTCCACATCTGTGTTGATCCCATAATTCTGAAAGGAAGGATCGTTAGTAACTTCGTAAAGACCTAAATCCCATAATTCCAAAAGGAAGGATCATTGAATTGATCCCGTAATTCCAATAGGAAGGATTGTCTGAGTTCCATAGATGTGTTGATCCCATAATTCCAATAGGAAGGATTGTCTGAGTTCCACAAATGTGTTGATTCCGTTATTCTGAAAGGAAGGATCGTTAGTAACTCCGTAAAGACCTAAATCCCATAATTCTGAAACGAAGGATCGTCAGTAACTCTGTAAAGACCTAAATCCCGTAATTCTGAAAGGAAGGATCATTGGTAACTCCGTAAAGACCTAAATCCCATAATTCCGAAAGGAAGGATCATGTTGATGTTTTGATAATGTTGATGGTTTTATGATGATGATGATGTTCTCTGATCGAAAGATCAGAATATGATGATGACGATGTTTTCTGATCGAAAGATCAGAAGTTGCTTATGATTATGATGTTGTTGTTGATGATGATGTTTTCTGATTGAAAGATTAGAATTCGATGATGATGATGATGTTTTTGATCGAAAGATCGGAATGTGATGATGATGAGATCCTGATGATGATGATGCCGTATTATCAAAGTATGATGATGATGACCTACTGATCGAAAGATTAGAATATGATGATGAGTTGATGTTAGAGTATGATGATGTTCGGTTGATGATGGTTCTGATCGAAAGATCAGAGGCTGATGATAATGATGAGTCTGATTGAAAGATCAGAGTATGATGATGATGTTGTTGCTGATCGAAAGGCCAAAGTGCTGAAGAAGATGTTGCTGATCTAAAGGTCAAAGTGTTGAAGAGGATGTTTCTAATTGAAAGGTCAAAGTGTTGAAGATGATGTTGCTGATCGAAAGGTCAAAGTGTTGAAGATGTTGCTGATCGAAAGGTCAAAGTGCTAAAGATGTTGCTGTTGATTGAAGAGTCAAGATGCTGCTGATCAAAGCGGTCAAAGTACTAATGATGCTGAAGACTAAAGATTGAAGATGAATCCTACATGATGTTGAAAATCTTCCAATGATTTATAGATGTATCACCTTGATGATGTTGATGATGTCCTCTATCTCTCTCCTATTATTGTTGTTGTTGATGTTGTTATAGAATACCCTTCTCGTTAAGGGGGAGTGTTGAAATATTGTAACTTCGAAGAATATTCTGTA
>LPNX010636719.1:0-34099 GCA_001517045.1 Pseudotsuga menziesii | reverse complement strand
TTGTATTAATTTGTACCCCGATGCTCCTAATCGGAAGAACTAATAAGAGTCATGAGGCAATCCCCTCTAATTGTAAAGGTGGGTCATTAGCACCCCAGTGTGCTTACTTGAGCCTACATGTGTAACTCGAGCCTACATGACAGATGAGTTAACTTAAGTGAATGGATGAATATAAATAGAGGTGTAGTGCTCCTCATTTGGAACACACACTCTCACTTGTGTAGTGCATTAGTGGAGAAGAGAAGTAGCTGGAGAAGGAGGAGGATCAGGCTTTGATCTTCTTGCTGGTTTTATTTTTTATCTTTTATCTTTTTGGGGCATCTATATTGAGGAAGATTTTGCTGGGTTTTTCCCTTTAGGGTTTTCCCAGGATAAATATTTGTGTTCCTTTTGTATGGTTGTGCTTGTCTATCTTTCAGTGATCCTATTTATATGCGTTTGTTATAAAAATGAAATGAAGTACTGATGTCTTAGCTAAGCATATGAAAATTTAACACTTACCACTACTTGTAATGGGAATTTGGTGATGTGGACAATAGGGATGCATGATCCCTTCTTTTGAGTACCTGGTGTGTAGTAGGTGTCAACGTAGTCCTGGACACTCATAGAATCACCACCCCTACACGTTCCCTCGAGGTTCATGGGCATACCCCTACAAGATAACTGTGTGATGAAGTACATATATTCTACTGATACTTCCAAAATCTCCCCTTGGAGATCAAAATCACCAAGGTCATGGTCCTAATAGTTGATCAAATGCTCAAGCAAGTAGACATTGGATCGCATGTTAGATGTATAGAAGAACTTCAGTAAGCCACTTTGCCGTAAAATCACACAGTGGGGCCATCTCGATCCATGTCTTCATGTTCTCGCTCCCTCCACTCTAAAACCATGTTGTACGTGCCCAATTAACTATTATTGATCATTAGAATCCATTTAATTCTTTCAATTTCGGTCGTATACTAACTTTTCTATGTTACGCAGAACACAGGATTGTTCTTTAGGCATCTCGCGTGTCACACGCAGGTTTCTCTTGAGAAGGTCGTGTGTAAAACGTGTGTACGCGATTGTTTAAGTCGCATACCCCCGTGTACTGCGTAGCCTTCTTAGGGCTAGCCCAAAACATTCAAAATTTTCACGAAAATGAAAATTGGAGTGGATGAAATGAAAGAGAGGGGAAAGCAAACCAACCTGACAATTGCGAATTGTAAATTGGTTCACTGATTTGACCTCGCTGAGCAATCCAAATTCGATGTGAAAACTTGCCAAATTGGGTAAAAGAGTAAAATGGTATGTTTTATTTTAGTTTTTGAACTATATATAGAAAAAATTTCATTTTTTTTGGTTTCTAATCTATAATTTGATTTTAATAATTGAACTAATACCATGTCTTTTTCCCCAGTGCAACAAGTTTGAAGTCTTTAAAAAGTCGTTATCCACTCATATAGAGTAGGATTTTGTCCTCCATATGTCTTTATGCATCTATACCTTATATGCTTTTAACGCTAGGATTACCTTTTTTACCACGGACTATGGTGTTTAAGGATTTTCACCTCATCTACATCATTGTTACTCCATGGATAAGGCCTCCCTTTTCATGGGTACCCTAGTTAGAACACTTCACTGTCTTTTGGTACCCATGCCACAATTGTGGTAGGTTTGTGGGAGCCTTCTTAATAGTTTTTCATGACAAAATGAGCCTTTTTTGCGAGCTATCCCTTTTTATAAGGCTCCCTTCCCTTATGGAGTTTTCTCTAGGCCCAGGTCTAACTCCTCAAAACAAACTTGAGTGGAGAGTAAACTCGTCTGTTCAGTCTCGTTAATAATATGTGAATGGGCATCCACATTGGTGGTAGTTTATCGCTTTTTTGGACCATGTGGAATAATACGAAAAATGAGTACTCTCTTTTCTTCGGAATTGAGAAGAGTATTCTCAGGCATAGGTTTATCTCTTTTCTGGACCTGAAGGACTAAACTTATGGAAAAGGAACACCCAGTATGAGCTTAGTTTTCTCTTTTTCGTGCTCTGGACCCAAACATGAAAAAGATTTCGAGCGTACTTTATGTCCTTATCATGCTCGCAAAACTTAAGAACAAAGCATCGAGTTTACTGTTGTAAGGCCCATTTCTCATAATCAAATGGATCTTTCTGAGTGATCTTGCCTCCCTTTACACTCATAAAACTCAGGCTATATGTTGCTTTTGAAGAAGTGTTGGGTAGGTGGTAATTTAACCTTTTTCAGACCTTCCTGACTAAGTACGAAAAATGTGCACCTTACTTCTTCAGAAGCTAACATAGTTCTTCTGTGGTTTGTTTTATACTTTTTCAACCTCAAAAGACTAAATTGTACGAAAAAACACCCCCCTGGAGTCTTCTTCGAAGTTTTCAGACTCTGAAAATATGAAAACAGCAACGAGCATGTACTAGTTTGGGCTCGTAAAATCCACGAATTAGTGACCTTATCAAGCATTATTCTCTCCCCACTTCAAGGTTGTCAAAAATGAAGAGAGACCTGAGTTGATTTTATTGGGCTCGTTAAAATTTAACAGGAAAGATAAGGAAGAAGTACTCTCTTTGGGTTATAAACAGTGGCAGCATGTCCTCCTTGAACATATCACTCTCTGAACTTTCTGAATCTCATGTCTCAATTTACACTTTCATCTCAGATATTACTTCGATTTTTTACTCCTCCACTTGTCCTTTATACACGGGGAATCTAATAATGTCTCCTGCATGACATATAAGTCTAGTTGTCCTATCTGCAAGTTAAAAGCTTCCTAGGGTCATCTCTATGTCGTGCTCATTGTTCAAGGATTTATCCCTTCATCTTATTATTATCTTGATTCCCATCATTGTCCTATCCGAGTATCACTTGTGTCTACCTTCCCATATCCAGTTCCTAGTCACTCTTGTGATCTGTTGGAGGATTCATTTCCTTCCTCATCACAACACGGTTTCTCATCACTACTTCCTTAAGATGAAGGCATAGAGTTTTGATGATGCTACCTTAGGTTCCACTACCATTATTAGTGAACGCCTTTGCTTCAGTTGCCAGTCTCACTTAGTGTTTGACATTTTGTTGAGTTCCTTCCATGTTCGACTTCAACACATCTATTCACATGGTAGGGATTGTACTTGTTCCTTGGATTTCAATGAAGACCTTAGGTTCACATTTATAACCTAAGTTACGCAAGATTATGTTATGATCAATTATACAGCTTCCAGATTTTGAAGACTCATCATCCTAATTGTGGTTTCGACCCACCTTTGTAATATATGTGGTCATGTTACCCGTATCATATGATGTAATCAAATATTGTAAAGGAGCTAGTGTTCCATTATATTGAAGATAGCATCCTTGAATATGATTTTTGTATATGAATTTTATATGTATATGTTTCAGGAATCTCCTCTACTTCCTTGGATACTTGAGTTCTCCAAGATTAAGACTATAATGTATTTTCGCCATCGCTTCCCTCTGACCTCACACATTAGGGGGCATCTGTTATCATGTAAAATGGCACTTCTCCGTTCGAGTACTGACATCCAATATGTCGAGACACAAAAGAACAAACTGGATTGAAGTAGCCAAAACACTATAGATGGGCATGACTATTCATACATCATCTCTTATCTTGCTGAGTATATTTTTATTTTGACTTAAGGGTTGCACACGCAACTATTTGCACAACAACCAACGTGTCACAAACGAGTATTTGCATTGCAACTGGCATGTACATTGAACACACGAGTTTCCTTAAAGCAAGGACCATGTCATATGCGACCTGCCTATATCAATACTTGCATGTATCTTAATTCGAAGTTAAAAAATATAAAACACGATTAGTCCATATCAGTTGAGCCCTTAATCATAACTATCTCAACTGTCTCAACCATCCTAACGTTCGAAACCTCTATTTTACCTCATGTATAAATAAAGGGCATGGGATGAGGCTAATCAATCACTATAGAAGAGCAAAGTTATGCTAGTGGTATGCCTTTAGACATCTTGGAGTAGCAAAACTCAGTGTCCTTGGTTTGCAGAAGGAGTACTTGTTTCAAAAGTTGGATTGTAATCTCACCATTCTCTGTTTATCAATAAAGAAAGTTCTTCTTCCAATATTGTGCACTCTTATATATGTTGATTATTGAATTATCTTATAATTTCATTATGAATATGTTTTTCATTAACCATTGATATATATATAAGATATTTGTAGGAAGAACTTGTTCTTTGCAGGTGATTGGAGAATCCCTAGAAGCTGTGGAAGCAACTGGAAGAGGAGAAGAAAAGGCTCGGATCAACAGTCACAAACCAGGTTTGCAAAGTTTTCTTCCTATTCCTATTTCAATTTCTACATAGTTGATTGTCTGCAAGTATAGCTTAGTAAGTTGGTAACCCCAGAGACCCTAGGTTATAAGGGTGTGTTTTCCTGAACAATAGTGTCGAAGGAGGATTAATGGTTGAATGCTTCCATCGAATGTTAAAGTTCTGATTTCTGAGTTCTAAGCGGAAATCAAAAAGCGGGAGTGCAGAAGGCAGATTAATGGTGGAAAATTTTCGTTAAATGACAAAGTTCTGATTTCTGATTTTCGAGGTCGGAAAGGCAAATAATGGAAGTGCAGAAGGTGGAAGATGGAAGAGTATTTGAATATCTCCGTTGCACATGGTGTTTCTGATTTCTAAGCTATGTAGCAGAAGGTGGAAAGTAGAATGCGGAGAGCAGAGTGCAGAAAGAATAGGTTCAGTGCATAAATAGTGTTTCCATTCGTAGAAGTGATCTGTGAAGGGAGGAAGGACTTTTACAATGCTTTCTAAGCCTAAGAATGGAGGTGGAAGAGTGTGTTAACACCCATGGCCTATGTTTTGAAAGGTGAATAAGGAATCTTGAAGCAAATTTTTTAATTACTCTACATTATGGGGTATGGGGATGTTACATTGTGGTATCATAGCTGCTGATTGCAGTACTAGGGCCTAAATGGGCCAAGCTGAACAGTTAATAGAGCTTATGGTTACAACATTGGGCCTAGATGAGCCAGGTGACAGTAAGTAAATGGTTTCTAATTCTGAATTTTTTCATGCAACTAACAGTGTGTTTGACTAACACATTTTGCAGAGTCATAACACAGTTTGGAAAGTGGGTTTTTGGATCAGCTATGAGAACCTACAACATGTATGATGCGTTGAGTCCCTATGAGCACGGGGAATATGCTATGGGGGGAAATGCCGAGACAGAGTCTAATGGTAGAGGATTTCAAGAATCCCTACCAGACATCACAACCACCATGAG
The DNA here is from genome assembly GCA_001517045.1 of Pseudotsuga menziesii. Lineage (NCBI taxonomy): Eukaryota > Viridiplantae > Streptophyta > Pinopsida > Pinales > Pinaceae > Pseudotsuga > Pseudotsuga menziesii. Next base: position 28,807 of record LPNX010636719.1, on the reverse strand, counting down.
AATCCTGATTAAAGCTCGAGAAGAACAACATCAGCTCAATGAAGCCATGTTGCAAAGTTTGACAGACATCCAAAGGCAGATGAGCTATGGGCGTCATGCTGAGCATCTAGGAGGAAGTAAAAGCAGTGCCAGAAGAAGAAATAAATCTTCTAGTGGTTCATATGACTCTGAAGGATCCATTGGGGGGTTCAATCTCTTCGTCTCCCATAGATAAGACAAAGAGGCGCTACAGGAACAACTCGCATGATGATTTTAAAAAGGCAAGACATCCTACCTTTAATGGTGAGATAGAGAATGTACAAGAGGTTGAATCTTAGCTTCTTGGGATGAAGAAATATTTCCAAGTCCAAAACTACTGAGGAAATACGAAGGTTGGGTAGTCATCTTCAATCTGAATGGTAGAGCATCCATATGGTGGGAGTAACTCAGGCAGGGGAGGAATATCAATGACAGAAAAGGTTGTGTGGAAGCAATTCAAGAAGTATTTCAAGCGAAAATACCTCTCTAATAGGTGTTATGATGACAAGACCAAAGAATTCCATGAGCTGAGATTGGGGCAGCAGACCATGGAAGAGTATGCAAATAAGTTCTTAGATTTGTTGAGGTATGTTAGGTACATCAAGTATGATAAAGTAAAAATCCAGTGTTTTCTGAGTGGGCTACCTCAATCATACAAAGAAAGGGTTGAGTTTAATGAGCCTAAAACTATAGAAGAAGCAATAAGGAAAGCTAACTATTATTATGATCAGAACAAAGGAAAACCTCACTACCATAAGGCATGGAAATATAAGAAGAATGAGAAGTCTGACCAAAGGAAGAAAGTGTTCAAACCTTCTAACTTCAGGAATCCACAAAATCTCCCATCACAAGTTGTGAGTAAGCAAGCTAGGGTGATGGGAGAAAAGCCAAGAGATCCACAATAGAACAAATAACCACTCCAATGTTGGAAATGTGGAGGACCCCACATGCAGAGGAATTTCTTACTTGAGGATGGCTATGTGAAGCAAACTCATAACATTCAAGAAGTTGAAACAGTGGGTCAAGTGGCAAGAACTGTCCCTAGGATTTATGCCGCACTAGAGGACGGCCAGGCAGATCATCAATCAACTGTGGTTGAAGTTGCAGGTAAGATTTTTGAGCAAACTGTTTATGTTTTAATTGACCCTAGATCTACTCACAGTTATATTACTCCTAGAGTAGTTGAGACTTGTGCTTTTAAGAGGTTAAAACATAGCAAATCATGGTTAGTTCAGCTAGCCACTGGGACTAAGAGAAAGGTTAGTGAAGTGGTAGAAAAAAGTCAATTGGTTATGGATGGATTGGTCACTTATGCAGATTTGAATGTTCTACCACTTGGTTCCTATGACATTCTCATTGGGATGGATTTGTTGGAAGCACACAAAGTAAAGCTTGATTGTTACAACAAGACTTTTTAGTGCTTGGATGAAGAAGGAAACTTAAGAGCTGTGAAAGGCATTCCAAAGGTGATCTTTGTTAGGCAGATTTCAGCAATGCAGCTGAAGAAAGTATGTAGGTAAGGTTACAGAGTGTATGCAGCTCATGTTTTGGAGGCATCATAGAATGGAACTCCTAGGTTGGAGGACTGTCATGTGTTGTAGGAATTCAGGGATGGAATTGGAGGACTTTTCCCAATGGAATTCCAAGGCTTCCTTCAAAGAGGGACATTGATTTCACAATTGAACTTGTGCCAGGAGTAGCACGAGTGTCCAAGACACCCTACAGGATGAGTACACCAGAAATGCTAGAGCTAAAGAAGCAACTACAAGAGTTGTTGGAAAAGAAGTATATCAGGTCGAGTGTGTCTCCTTGGGGAGCACCAGTTTTGTTTGTGAAAAAAAAGGATGGTACACTCAGGTTGTGTATTGATTACAGGCAGCTGAACAAAGTCACTGTGAAAAATAATTATCATTTACCCTAAATTGATGACCTATTTGATCAAATGAGAGGAGCAAAGGTATTTTCCAATATTGACTTAAGTTATGGTTACCAGTAGGTAAGAATCAAGGATGGGGACATTCATAAGGCAACCTTCAAAACAAGGTATGGACATTATGAGTTTGTAGTGGTACCATTTGGTCTCACAAATCCACCAGCTACATTTATGTGCCTTATGAATAGTGTCTTCAATAGCTATTTGGACAAGTTTGTTCTTGTTTTCCTTGATGACATTCTTATTAACTCTAAGAATGAGGAAGAGCATGAAGAACATTTGAGATTGACATTGCAATTGCTAAGGGATCATAAGTTGTATGCAAAGTTGATCAAATGTGACTTTTACAAAGATAGGATTCATTATTTGGGTGACATTATCTCAGATGAGGGTATATCTGTAAACCCTGAGAAGACTGAAGCCATTATGAATTGGCCTACCCCAAGAAATGTGACAGATGTAAGATCTTTTATGGGACTTGCAAGATACTACAGGAGATTCATTGAAGGATTCTCCAAGGTTGCACATCCAATCACTTCTTTGCAAAAGAAGGGAATAAAGTTTGAATCGACACCAAGGTGTGAAGAAAGCTTCCAGCAGTTGGAGTATCTTCTCACAAGTGCACCAGTTTTGAAAATTGTAGACCCAAAAGAAAGATTTTGTGGTGTGTACTGATGCATGTGGACAAGGACTTGCAGGAGTTCTTATGGAAGATAACCACTTGGTATGCTATGAGTCAAGAAAGTTGAACGATCATGAGAAGAATTATGCCACTCATGACTTAGAACTTGCAACCATAGTACATGCTCTCGGGATATGGAGCCATTACTTAATGGGCAGAAAGTTTGAGTTAAGGACACACCAATATGGTCTGAAATATTTGTTTGAATATCCAACTCTAAATGCTATGTAATCTAGATCGCTGGAGTTTTTATGTGAGTTTGATTTTGAAATCAAACACATAAAAGGAAAAGAAAATAAAGTGGTTGATGCACTCAACAGGAAGGTGCATGAAATGCATGTGGCATCTCTTAGAATTTGCAAGATAGATTTGAGACAGCAGATTGTTGATCACATTACTAAAGATGAAATGTATGTGCATGTCAAGGACAAATTGCAACAGCAAAGTCCTGAAAAGAGGTATGAAGGATATAAATTGGAAGAAGATGGGATTTTTACTTATAGAAATAGAATTTATATTTCAAATGTAGCAGTTTTGAGGAGAATTGTTATCGATGAAATCCATCAAAATCCATATTTTGGTCACCTAGGCTATCAGAAGACAATTTCTACAGCCATAAAGCAGTATTTTTGGCCAGGAATGAAGAAGGAAATTGCTGAGTATATTTCAAAGTGCATGAAATGTCAGCAGGTGAACGTTGAGCATCAACACCCAGCAGGTTTGTTGCATCCTTTGTCAGTTCCATAATGGAAATGGGAAGTTGTTTCCATGGATTTTATTACAGGATTGCCAATGACTTGGAGACAACATGATTCCATCGTGGTTGTGGTGGAGAAGTTGACAAAGGAAACACATTTTATACTAGTCAATTCCACTTATAAGACTGATGCCATTGTAAAAATATTCATGAAGGATATTTTTAGGTTGCATGGATTGCCTAAGGAAATAGTCTCTGACAGGGATCCTAAATAAACTTCCAATTTTTGGAAGGGTTTGTTTGCAGATTTGGGTACAAAGTTGAACTTCAACACTTCCTACCATCCTCAATCTAATGGTCAGATAGAAATAGTGAATCAATTGTTGGAAGACATGCTTTGCATGTGTGTGATAGACAAACCATCCAAGTGGGAGGATTATCTACACTTGGTAGAGTTTGCTTATAATAATGGCCAACAAACATCCTTGGGGATGAGTCCTTATGAAGCTTTGTATGGAAGAAGGTGTAGGACAACTGTGACATGGGATAAACCAGTGAACAAGATTGTGCTTGGTCCATAATTGCTCAAGGAGATGGAGCAGGAGGTTACGAAGATCAGGCAAAATTTGAAAGAAGCCCAGGATAGACAAAAAAGCTATGCAGACAAGCATAGAGTGCATAGAGAGTTCAGTATTGGGGATCATGTTTACCTCAGAGTGAGGGCAAGCAAGAGTTCCTTGAAGCTTGGAAGTTGTGCCGAGCTGTCACCTAGATACTGTGGGATGTTTGAAGTGCTTGAAAGAATAGGGCCAGTTGCATATAGACTTGCATTGCCTTCTAGCACTAGAGCTCACAATGTTTTCCATGTTTATTTGCTTAAGAAATATGTACATGATCCTAACCATGTGATAAATTGGGATGTGATTTGGGTGGAACCCGAGGAGAGTTCCAAACCGAGCCATTGCGCATCCTTGACAGGAAGGTCAAGGATGCAAGTCGTTGGGTAGGTGAAGGTGCAATGGGAGCACTACAGTTCTAAAGAGGCTAAGTGGGAGTTGTAGGATGCCATGTGATTGGCACACCCATTTTTGTTCAATTTTGTTAAGCACTGAGGACATTGTTGTTGTAAGGGGAAGGGGAATTTAATACCCCAGATTTGACCCCATGGTATTGAATTGTACATGATGAATATATTGCATTTTGAATCATGTCAAGGATCTCAAGGCCAATGCCATGCCATTGGTTTGGTGTTTGTGTATAGATGATCAAAGCTGATGCCTATGGTTATTGTGTTGGTCATCCACAACATGTTTTTGAATATCATGTAAATGCACAATTTAATAAATGCCATAGCTTTCGATGGAATTACAACATGAAAGAGATGGGGGCATGAATTTCACAAGGGAGAGGGTCGAGAGTTAGTCAAACACCCTAACCCAATAGGATGTGACAAAATTTCAATGGGGAAACCCATTAACCCTCAACCACCTTTTTATCCTCTGCCCTCAGTCATTCATTTCTTTTAGAAGTTGGTTGAGGCAGTTAATTCCTTGGGAAGAGCAAGGCATGGAGTTTGATGGTAGTATGAGTGAGCCTATGTTCCTCATGTGTCCTATTGAACGTGGGGGAGGTTAATCTTCCATCTCGTGGTTGTGAGGATGGATTCCAGATTCATTATGAGCATTCATGCGGGAGGATAGTTCATTCTTGGTTTTTACAGTCGCGTTCTTGCTGGGGCAAAGGGATTCTGAATGTTGTGACCATTTAGAACCTTTCATTCAGTCACGATTAGGTATGGTGGTTCACTCTCTTGAGTGAAAGAGAAGGTTCCATTATGATTGGGCAGTGAGGTTCACTGTTCATAGTTTTTCAGTCCATTACAGTGTGTTGTAGAGTGGTCTACAAAACCTCTTTCTCTATGTTATAGAGTGTTTGTTTTCTCTACAACGTTAAACCATGTGTTGATGTGTTTTCCCTGTGGTTGTTGTGATTTGCACCCTTGTTTTGGGTATGAACTACATGCTAGAATAAGGAGTGGAAGAGAAGAGGAATGGTCTTGATAAACCTAGTGTAGAGAGGAACCTCATGAAAAGGTAAGAGTGGCTGGTAAATCTTCATTGCATGCCATGAAGAGCATTAGAAGGGAAGGCATAGCCTGAGGGACTATGGAGCAGAGAAGGGGATGCTTCCTTGTGTTGGGTATGTAGGTAATGTGGATACCAGACCAGATAGACCTTGTGGAGGTGCTCCTAGCTCTTGAATGAGCCACTAGCTTAGTCATTCTACATTTCCACTGCCTTAACGATCCAATAAACCCAATTGGATATTGGCTTGGTTGTGTCTTGTTGTGTTTTTTCTATGTGTATTCCTTGGTTGGGCAGCCCGAGAAACCCACTATGAATGATGACTTGGCTGAGTGCCTGATAAACCCATCTGTGGCTTAGCTAGTCCTTATTGTGAGAGTTGGCTTGACTGTGAATAATCTGATAAACCCAACTGGATGATGGCTTGGCTGAGTAAGCCTGATAAACCCAACATTGTTTGGCTTGTAAGCATGTAGCCTAATAAACCAAACTTGGTGTTGGCTTGGTTGGACAGTTTGATAAACCCAACTGAAGTTTGGCTTGACTGTGTGTGTGTTTTGAGCTGGTTGTCTGTAAGTTTGTTGTTCCTTAGTTCCTTGTGGAATTCATGCCCATCTCGAGGGTGGCAGTTGTGTTGAGAGATTAATGAACACAACTGGCCTATGTTTGGGTGGAACGTTGCAGCCACATAGCTAGTTGTTGGACAACTTAATCATCAAGATAAGTATTCCTTGTCCTTCTTGCTTATGCAGTGCAGTTGCTTATGGATGAATGCTTGCATTGAATGAAGTAGGATTTACTATTGAATGAGTATCTCTATTATGCTTGTTTATGCCATGTATATGTCTATGAATTGCTATGTTCATGTTGAATACTTGTTGATGATTAAGTAGAGATGTACTCGTGTATGCTTTTATGCATTTTACTCCTATATATGCCTTTTGCTTTTGCGATGCATTTTTTAAAATACTTGGATGCCAAAAAGCTTTATAACAGGGTCAGAATGCATAAGATTTAGTGTTTCTGCCCCTTGGAATCCGCTTGAGGAAAGCGGAAGGCGAAAACCGGAAAAAGGGAAGTGAAACAAGGTAGAAAGTTAGTTTTCCACACCCAAGGATCTGTCTATGAATGGCGGAAAAGCATAAAGTAGAAAAGAAACAAAAATTCCAAGTCTTAACACTAAATTTATTTTTGTCTGAATTGCTCCTATTGCCTTCAAAATTTTAAGTTCTCATGGGTGATTGAGTTGTTTTCCAAAGTTTTCTCATTAAAATATGTCCAAGTTGGCAAAGAAGAGAAGGTAAAGAAGTTTAGGGAAAAGGACAAATGAGTTTTTTCACAAATGGGGCAAAAATCTTTATTAATTTTTGAAGGAAAAATGGGTTTTATAAAGATTTTATTTATATTCAAAGATTAATAATTTTGAACATTTCTCCAAGGTCAAATGCCGCCTTTTATTTACCAAGCCAAAGATTAAATAAAGGTTTTATGCGCTAAATATGATTTATTACCTTTCTTAAGGTATAATCAAAACATTAGCGCATAAAATAATCCTATGGCTGATGTAAAAAGGTAAATTAAATCGACGGGTAATATCATTTCCGGAGGGTAAAGTTGCGCGTTGATTAAAACCAAAGTGCTCAGTGGAATGCATATGTGCAAAGTTGATCTGACGGCGGAGAATTAAAGTGAATTAAATCAACGGCTATTATGAATTCCGGAGCTTAGACTTGCACGAAAGATAAGCCCAAAGTGCCCAGCGAAATTTGGTACGTGGCATATGATCTCACGGTGGAAATTTAAAGGGGTATCACATCAATGGCTGGAAATAATTTCGAAGATCAGAGCTGCACACCGGTTAAAGTGACGGAGCCCAGCGGAATTTGGTAGGTGTCACACGATCCAACGGCTCACAAGTAAAAGCTGATTGCATCTACGGCTGTGGATGATTCCGGAGCATGAAGTTGCACGGTGGTTAAAAGCAGGAAGCCTGGCGGAAAGGAGTACACGGCACTTGATCCTACGGTTGAAAACGAAAGGTAATTAGATCAAGGGTCACAAATGAATCCGGAACAATAAGGTGCGTGAAAGATAATTTGAAAAGGTGGCTCCGGAATAAACCATTGTATATAAATAAATTTGACTTTGTTTTAAAAATAATTTCATTTATGCCGCGCGCTGAAGGGAAGAGACAGTCCACCATCCCTGCGGAATATATGGCTCAATCAACTCAGCTCTACTACTGGATATGTGTATGCTACTAAGATTACGACTGAATCAATCAAAAACTGGTTCAAAGATTCAAAAGTGACATAGCATATTTTTTCTAGAAAATGACTGTTTCAGTCATTTTATTCAACGAATTGTTTCCAGCAAACGAAGAAGAAATTTCAAAAACTGAAAGAGGTTTTTCGTCATAACATCTCTATCTACAATAACCTCTCTCAGTTTTTACCCAGGTGTTACATATTGGGAGCAGCAAAGTCATCTTCAGAGGGAAAATATTCAGATTTCGAAATGACTGTTCTGGTCATCCAACAAAAATAATTGTTTAGATCAAATGAAGACGTATTTCGCGAAACTGGGAGAGGCTTTTATTCACAACATACCTATATACAAAAACCTCTTTCAGTTTTCACACAGGTGCTATAGTTCAGCAGCAACAAAATCAGTTGTACAAGCCAGTTTTCAGGTTTTCCAAAAGACTATTTCAGCCATCCACTTCAAAGAATTGTTTTGGACAAATAGGATTTAATTTGACAAAACTGAGAGAGGTTTTTATTCTTAACAGGTCTATGATACAAAACCTCCTTCATTTTTTACACAGTAATCACAGGTTGGGAGAAATTTAAATATCGTTACAGGTCATTTTTCCAGAAATATACAATTTTATTATATGAGTCATCAGCTTCAAAGGAATATTTCGAGGAGATTGAGATTATTATGGAGAAATGAAGACATGGGTTTTGTTAGGCACGTGTCCAGTTATAAAAACCTCTCCCATATTCCATACATCTGTCACCATGGGAGATATGCACGAGAAACTTTGTTGTGATTATTTTTAATTTTTAGAAGTAGGGTTAGGTTTTGAATTCTAAGTTAGGTAAAGACTTTTCTTATATAAATGAGAATGTAATTGATTTTGAGGAGGGAGGATTTTCAAGAGCGGAGAGGCTCTACATTGTAATGGCTTCATGTTTTCAATGAATGAATGAAATTTGCAGAGGAGGAATGTAAAATCTTTTTCATGTCAGAGATTCTTGTGCCATCTTTTCTTCAGTAAGTAATTTCTTTATGTGATTGTTTATCCTGTTTCCCACTCCATTATGTATTTGCTTTCATGCTTGAGCATCAGTTTTTATGGGCTAGAATTCATCCTGCATGCTCTAGGTCCATTGTTCAAGCATTTTTCAAAATATTTTCTTCTAAATTCTTGCATAATTCACCATAGTTAGGTGCTCTGTTTGATGGAATGTCTCCCTTCGTCTGCTAATCAACCTGCTAATACCTTAAAACTGAGGAAATGGTGCCTACCTTGCCTCTGATCATAAACCTTCAAAACCCTACCTCCTGCAACCTATTTTAGATCTGATTATTGACTCCATTGCCCAATGGTCTCCTCCATGACTGTCCTACCAAGTCTTTTAAAACAAACTCGTCCTATTTGTCCCATCAGAAATCTGACCTTCTGAGTGTATTTGATTGAATATCTTGAGTATAAAAACTTTGTAAATAGTGAGAGATCCCTCTCTGATTGTATTAGGTCAGAAATACATTCTAAAGTGGTTTTTGTTGTTACCTCGGGATCTACCTTTTCACAACCTGGGTACATTCTGAGTGCTAACACCAAGGAAAATTCAAGTTTCTGACTTTCGAACCCCTACAGAAAGCGAAAAGGAGGAACTCAAAAATTGGCAAATCTAGAAAAGTTGAAGGAAAAGGATGGATTTCTGCGTTTCAAGCAGAAGGTAGATTAATGGCTGAACGCTTCTATCGAATGCTAAAGTTCTGATTTCTGAGTTCCGAGCGGAAGGAAGAAAGTGGAAGTGCAGAAGGAGGATTAATGGTTGAATGCTTCCGTCAAACGTTAAAGTTATGATTTTTAAGTTTCGAACGGAAGGCGAAAAGCGGAAGTACGAAAGGAGGATTAATGGTTGAACGCTTCAGACGAATGTTAAAGTTCTGATTTGTGAGTTCTGAGAAAAAGGCAGAAAGCAGAAGTGCGAAAGGTGGATTAATGGATGAACGCTTCCGTCGAGTGTTAAAGTTTGATTTTCGAGTTCCAAGTGGAAGGCGGAAAGCGGGAGTGCAAAAGGAGGATTAATGGTGGAACATTTTTGTCAAATGAAAAAGTTCTGATTTATGAGTTCTGAGGTTAGAAAGGCATAAAACGAAAGGTGAAATATGGAAGAGTGGTCAAATATCTCCGTTGCACATGATGTTTCTGATTTCTAAGTTGCGCAGCGAATGGTGGAAAGTAGAAGTGCAGAGGGCTGAGTGAGGAAAGAATAGGTTCAGTGTGAAAATAGTGTTTTTGCTAGTAGAAGTGATATGTGAAGGGAAAAGGGACTTTTATAGTGCTTTCTAAGCTTGAGAATGGAGGTGGAAGAGTGTGTTAACACCCATATGTTGTGTTTCGAAAGGTGAATAAGGGATCTTGAAGCAAAAAAATTAATTATTCCACAGTATGGGGTATGGGGACATTACAATAATGGGTTGTGGGATAAGAGAGAGAATCCTGTAGCTATTTACTTTTCCATGGTGCCATCATATCCCAACTTAGGGGTGACCTCTCAAAAGAAAGAGTATATGTTGGACAAAGTGTCTATGGTTGGGTGGAAAGTCACTCATACATAACTAGTTACTTGGATCTACGTTGTTTGAGATAAGTATTCATTTGTAGTTTGAAGCTGAAATGTTTTACTTATTGGTCGTGTCTAATTGTACTTGCATACTCATGAATGGTGCGTGTAAACAAATTTATTTCCACTGTGTGTGTGTGTGTGTGTTTAATTGCATTTGCATACATTCCCCTAGTTTTCTATGAAACCGTAATGGATATCAGGAACTTGTAAGGGTGCGTTCATCATGTTCTTGAAATGGTTAAGTGTTAATCCAATTAGTCCAAAGAACATCTCTAAGTTTCCATGGCCGGGAGGGGAAAGTCGGTAGAGAATTGTTGTTAAACGGTAAGTGAACTTCCGGTAACTGATATTCCATACATCACAAATTAGGGTTCGGAGAAGTTTGGTAGCATTGTGGTGACATGTCAACTGTCAACTTCAAGTCAAGGAGTGGCAATGCCCGATGCTTGTGAATAGTCATAGTTTCAGTATGGAGGTTCCAAGACGACGTCGATATCCCTGTCGGAAGGCTCACTAGACAATTGTAGTCATCTGGTGTCAACTTTTGAGGTCTAACATGCCGAAAATGGGTATTCTAGAATTGAAACATCAGAGTCGACAAGATGGAATGGTTCGATGGGAACCCGTTATGTGTTCTGACTCTCGACTCCCAACGTGTGGAATATCATAGTTGGAGTTGTGTCATCGAACAATTTGTTGAGTGTTCGTTGTAAGGTTTCGATTTCTTACTTTCATTGCCAAAAAAATCGAAAAGGTTTGGAAGAGGCGGGGAAGTCGAAAATAATCACCATGACTATTTATATCTGTCGGATCCACTTACATTGTTGATTAAGTAGTTGAGTAACTCAACCTAAGTACTGATTAAGATATTTTGCAATTGTATTTTATGTGTTATGAAGCCATGATTAGTTGTTGGGCAAACTTGGGATCCCATGTTTGCTTCATGTCCCCTACTACCAATGTGATTAAGGGATAGAGACATGATAGAACGATATCAAAGCTACTAGTTGTAACATTGAGGTTGTTTGGCCCAGATCCCACACTTGCAGGTATAAAATCAAATCTATTAGTTGCAATATCAGAGTTGTATGGGCCAATAATTTATACTTACAGGCATAGGTGAGAGATGGCTCTAGAGGAAATAGATTCTATTAAGTGACATAAGTTCGACTGTGGTTGCTGGAAAAATGCAAAAATGGCGCAAGCCGTGTGCTGTCGATTCTAAATGGGAGTTCAAAGGTTTATGTAATTGGCAGAATTTAACAATGTGTTTTTTTTCCTAGAATGTATGAAAAACCATTATATATATTTTCTAAGAATATATTGCAACTAACAAATGCGTTTATGAACACTTTTGCAGATTCAAAATCATAACAGGGACAATTAAGGTTCAACGGTCGGTCTAACACCATTGGGAAATATTTGTTCTTTGTTAGGCCATTAAAATCATCATCATGAATGATGCCCAAGACCCCAATGAGTTCGACAGAGATAAAATGGGAGAGAGTATATAAGTGAGCATGTGAAGATCGAATCCAATGGTAGAATAAGCCCAACAATTCCCATAGACATTGCAAAAATCATGCAAAGCCTCAAGGTGGAACTACAGAGTTGTAGATAAGAAAATGACAGGTTGCTTAGATTTCAAGAAGAGCATAATCGACTAAATGCAACTATGCTTCAAAGTATGACATACATCCAGAGGAAGATTAACCAGGGGCAGAACTCAAAAAATTCAGAAAAGAGTGGGAGTAGCTCAACAAGAGATTTCCACAATAGGTCCCACATTATGAGAAGGATTTCGAGGGATAGATCATATACCCCAGATATCTCCTCTGGTGAGTCACCTGACTCTAGAGAATTCAGTGAGGGTGTGTGCACTCTGCCTTGTAGAAGTAATAGGAATAGGTATTTCAAGGAAAACTCTCATTGAGGATTTATGAAGTCAAACCTCTTGCTTTTGATGGTGAATTAAAATCTGGTCAAGAAGCTGAGGCTTGGCTTCTTGGGATGAAGAGGTATTTCCAAGTCCAAGACTATTCAAGGAATATGAAGGCAAGAATATCCATTTTAAACCTGAATGGGAGAGGATACATATGGTGGGATCAAGTCATACATGTGAAGAGCATCCATGAGAGAAAAATCATGTGGAGACAATTCAATGAATACTTCAAGGAAAAGTACATCTCCAATACGTACTATGATGGAAAAATCAAAGAGTTTCATGAGCTGAAATTTGGACAAATGGTTATGGAATCATATGCAAACAAATTCTTGGAATTGTTGAGGTATGTTAAGTATATCAAGGATAACAAAGTAAAAATTTAATGTTTTCTAAGTGTACTGCCATAGTCATATAAATATTGAATTGAGTTTGTTGTACCTCGAAAGCTATATGAGGCCATAAGAAAGGCCAAATATTTTTATGATCAGAACAAAACTAAATTGGAATTCCATACTACATGGAAGGATAGAAAAAATGAGAAGTTTGACCAAAGAAAGAAGGGATCCAAACCTCCTCAGTTCAATAATTATCCAAGGAATCCACTACAGGGGGGTGATTAAGCCAGCTAGAATGACAAAAGACAAGCCAAGAGAACAAAGAGAGTCGCTTCAGTGCTGGGGATGTGGAGGGGATCATATGCTTAGAAATTGACCACGTCAGGATGGGAGTGCAAAGCAAGTTCACCACATCTAAGGAGTTGAAATTGTGGGTGAAGTGGCAAGGATATTCTCTAGGATCTATGCAACACTAGAGGACCACCAAGTAGACCATCAATCAGTTTTTTTTTAGGTTCAAGGTAAGGTTGATAAGCAACCTATTTCTATTTTAATTGACCCTAGATCTACTCATAGCTATATCAGTCCTAAAATTGTTGATATTTTTGCTCTTAATAAGTCAAATAGTAGAAATTCATGGTTAGTCCAACTAGCCACAGGACCCAAGAGGAATATTAGTGAGATGGTGGAGCATTGTCCATTGGAAATGGGTGGACTCTCCACTTATGTAAATCTAAATATTTTGACATTGGGTTCCTATGATATTCTCATGGGAATGGACTGGTTATAAGTGCATAGATTCAAGATTGATTGTTACAACAAAGCTTTCGAATGCATTAATGAGGAAGGAAATCCAAGGGTTGTAAAGGGTATCTTGAAGGTAGTTTCTATCAGGTAGATTTCACCATGCTGCTGAAGGAATTCTGTACGAAAGGTTTCTAGTTGTATGCAACCCATGTTTTCGGAGAAAATAGAAAGTGAAATTCCTAAGTTGGAGGACCATAGGTGCTACAAGAGTTCAAGGATGTATTCCCTGATGAGGTTATGGGACTTCCTACAAAGAGGGACATCGATTTTATAATTGATATTGTGCCAGGAGCTACACCTATGTCCAAGATGCCTTACAGGATGAGCACATGCAAATTATTAGATTTGAAAATGAAAATATAGGAATTGTTGGAGAAGAAGTATATTCGTCTAAATGTGTCTCCATGGGGAGCACCAGTCCTGTTTGTGAAGAATAAATACGGGGCACTCAGGTTATGCATTGATTACAAACAATTGAACAAGGTTACAATGCAAAACAAATACACCTTGCCTCGAATTGATGATCTTTTTTATCAAATGAGACGAGCAAACGTGTTTTCAAAAATTGACTTGAGATTCTGTTACCATCAAGTGAAGAACAAAGAAGAAGACATTCACAAGACAAACTTTAGAACAAGGTATGGGAATTATGAGTTTGTGGTGGTGTCGTTTGTTCTCACCAGTGCGCCAACTACATTCATGTGCCTCATGAATGGTGTATTCAACCAGTATTTGGACAAGTTTGTTTTTGTTTTCCTATATGACATTCATATTTATTCCAAGGATGAAGAAGATCATGAAGAGATTTTGAGAATGACTTTGCAATTGACAAGAGAGCATAAGTTGAATTCAAAGCTAAGAAAATCTAATTTCTATAAGAAGAAAATTCATTATTTGGGTCATACTATTTCAGAGGAGGGAATATCAGTTGATTTTAAGAAGATTGAATCCATCATGAACTGGTTGACCCCAAGGAATGTGACAGAAGTGAGATATTTTATGAGTCTTGTTGGTTACTATAGGAGGTTCATTGAAGGATTCTCCCAAGTCCCCCACCCAATCACTTCCTTACGAAGGAAGGGGAAAAAGTTTGAATAGACATCAAAATGTGAGGAGAGCTCCAGCTTTTGAAGAAGCTTCTCACAAGTGCTCCAATTTTAAAGATCGCAAACCTGAAACATGATTTCGTGGTGTGCATGGATGCATGTGGTCAAGGTCTTGGAGGAGTTCACATGAAATATATTCAAGTGGTATGCTATGAGTCAAGGAAGTTAAAGGAGCATGAGAAGAAATACACCACCCATGATTTAGAGCTTCCATCCATGGTGCATGCTTTAAAAATTTGGAGGCACTATTTAATGGGAATTCCATTTGAGCTAAGGACGGACCACTATGGTCTAAAGTATTTATTTGAGTAGCCAACCTTAAATGCTAGGAAAGTTAGATGGTTGGGATTTTTATGTGAATTTGATTTTGAGATCAAACACATAAAAGGTAAGGAGAATAAAGTGGCCGACGCACTCAACTGGAAAGTACATTCAATGTATGTGGTTGCCATTAGTACATGCCAATCGGAGGTAAGACATCTGATTGCTAGCTATATTGTTTTTTTTAACCAAAATGGTTTTTTTTATTTTTTTGAAAAGAATAGATTGGGCTTGCATCCAATTACAATTTGTTCCAAAAAAATTCAGCTCCTTACATGCAAAATACTTTTGTCACAGAATGGGATGCATTAAACAAGATCCTTCATTCACTCTTAACATTCCAGGAGGCAGAAGACAACCTTGGTTGGCTTTGAGATATGCCATCTTGTTCAGATTGCGAAGAATGCGGTAAGAGGTAATTGAATCATAATCAATCAATATGAAATGCAACCTTTGCATGATCACATTCAGGCTAAGGGAATTAAACATTGAGTCAGAATTTAAAATTTTGATGATGATTTCAAAATCTCCAAAGATTTGCAATTTGTTATGACCTGCTTCCTTTGCAAGTTGACAATCTTTCAGAAGAGCAAATAATTTTGCCTAATTATTTGTAGTTTGCCCAATATCCCAGCTGAAACTAGTTTCTAGTTTTCCGCCAAGATAGAAAATCAAGCCCCCATGCCCCAAATTTCCCCGGGTTACCTTTTGACACTCCATCAAAGAATATCAAGGCTTTATTTTTAGATTGCGACCAAACTGAAAATTCCTTTTCTGAAAGTCTGACCTGCCAAAATGGTTTAATAATAGGCTGACTTAAACCCTTATGTATTTTATCCCCAAACTTAAAACCAAGCCAATTGTGTTCGGCTTCTAAGTTAGTGCCAGCTATTTGAAGATTTCCTACTACTTCTAAAAGAAAAGCCTTAGCTTTTGATGCTACAATTTCCGGTTTCAGAGTTTTATTGTTAAAGATCGAATCATTTCTAGCCAACCAAATTTTCCACCAAATAAATTTTGGAATGGCTTGCCAGATTTTTCTCCAAGCATGACTAGAAGGAAGAGAATTGTTGATGTATTTGTAACTTTGGAATGTATTCACTTGTATATCTTATTTATTGTACCCCGGTGTTCCTATCAGAAAGTATCAGTAATGTAATTGAGTCATGTCATACCCCGATGTTCCTATCAGGAGAATCATTAATATAAACAAATCATGTAAAGTCATAGAGGGTAACCCTCCTTATTGATCAAGGGTTAAAGTCCCCACAGTTATGGGGCACTAGGGTTATTAGACTCTCCTAGAGAAGTTGGCCCTGGTGAGTTAATGTCAAGTCGGAAACAAGTATAAATAGAGAGTGAGCCTCTCTATTTATCACATAGTCACTAATGCTCAGTTGGAGAGCATAACTGAGAGAGAGAGAAGAAGCTGGGACAAGAGAGAGAGAGACAACTGCTGTCGGTTGATCATCTTTGTATCTTTCGGTTTTACATTTGGTGCTCATTCTATCTCTAAGGAAGTTGTGGGGTTTTCTCCTTTATGGTTTCCCTGAGGAAAATCTCTGTGTTCATTGTCTCTTGTGATTGATTGTTGTGCTTGTTATTCTCTTAGTAAAGATCCTAAGATCATATTGTTGAAATAGATAAAAATCTAACATGGTATCAGAGCTAACCTGAGAATAAGACTCTGTGCAGCTACTGAAGCTAGGGCTTCTTACTTTTTGGGTCTCTCTCCACAATCCATTAGAAAAAGGAGGCTAGGTTGAACCTCCATTGAAGGGCACATCTTTCTATCAAAGAAGAATCTGATTCTGAGCACTTTCTATTTTTGACCTACCACTACATCGGGAAATTAGGGATTTTCACTACAAAGGAATTTTTGAGTGATCTTAGGATAGGATTGCTCTCCTCCTCAAAATTGAAGTTAGAGACAAAAATCAACGTTTTTGGTTGGGTAGAACTCCGGGAAAGTCAAACCCTAATCTGCCCTGGAACCAGAAAACCAACACTGCAGAAGATTAGCTCCATATCCAGTTTCCAGCTTCTAAAATTGGTAAGATATAAATCTTTTGTATTTCCATTTGAGGTTATCAATTAAGATTTCTCATCACACCAAGCTTGATGAAAATCTTGAGGGAGCTAATAACTTCCGAGCCTAGAAGTATAGGATCTCCATGGTCCTGGAAGAAAATGAGTTGGACTCTTACATCAGTCAAGAGGTTCCAGTTCCAGAGGGAGATGAGGCTAAGGCCTTACACAAAAATAAATTGGTCATGGCTAATAGGATTATTGTTGGTTCAATTAAGGATCACCTCATACCACAGGTGTCCTCCCTAAAGACACCTAAGGCAATGTTTGATGCCCTGACCAAGCTATTTGAAGGGAAGAAAATAAACCAGAAGATGACTTTGAGGAACCAGTTGAAGAATGTGAAGATCCAGAATGTGGAAACCATACAGAAATACTTCACAAGGGTCTCTCATATCAAGGAACAACTTGAAGCAATAGATGGAGAAGTAGAGAATGCAGAAATTGTGATGACCACCTTGAATAGCCTCCCTAGATCATGGGACTCCTTTATTCAAGGGATTTGTGCCAAAAAGAAGCTAGTCAAATTCAGTAGACTGTGGGAGGAATGCTCACAAGAAGAAGCTCGGATAGTAGCTTAAGAAGAAAAGATGGAAGTGAAGATCAAGCTCTCATAGTACACTCCAAGAGTAGCAGAACAAACTGTCACAAAGGTAAGCCTTCTCACCAGAAAAGTAATATTAGAAGATCTAATAAAGATTTGTCTAAAATCAAATGCTATACATGTGACGAGAAAGGACACTATGCTAGAGAATGTCCTAGAAACAAAAATGGCTCTCACAAGAAGAAGGGAAGCAAGAAAATACATCATGCTCACACTGCTGAGGATGATGAATCTCCTAGAAAGAAAGCCAAAGAAGAAAGTGAAGATTCTTCTAGTGAAGAAGAATATGTTCTGATTTCTACCCTCACAGGCACTGTTACACATGGAAGCAATGATTGGCTCATTGATAGTGGGGCTTCCAAACATATGACAGGATTCAAGGAATCCTTTGTGAAACTTTCTGAACATAAGTCACCTCACAAGGTGAAACTTGGAGATGACTACCAGTATCTAATAAAAGGTAGTGGTGAATCCTCCTATAAACTAGATTCTAGAAAGTCTATGAAAATGAAGGATGTGCTATTTGTAATAGTAATAAAGAAGAACCTTCTCTCCATCTCTGCATTGGATGCAAAAGGCACGAGGGTTGCATTTATAGATGGCCAAGTCCTTATGTGGCCAAAAGGAAAGACTACAGATGATGTAGTAGTGATTGGAGAACAAGAAGGAGGACTATACAAATTGAAGGGCCAACCATAACAAGCCTTAGTCCATGACTCAGTAGATCCAAATGAACTTTAGCATATAAGTCTTACACATGTGCACTATAGGGCACTACCACTTGCAAGCAAAGTTGTTGAAGGTATTCCAGAAATACAAACAAAACATGATGGTGTCTGCAAAGGATGTGCGAAAGGAAAGAACACAAAGAAGACATTTCCAAGTAGCGAGAACAAGGCAAAAGGAATCTTGGAAATCATTCACTCTGATGTATGCGGGCCAATGTCATCCAGTTCATTAAGCGGGTATGTATACTATGTTTCTTTTATTGATGATTTTTCTAGAAAGACATGGATATACTTATTGAAGAACAAAGATGAAGTATTCAGCAAGTTCAAAGAATTCAAAGCCTTGATCAAGAACCACACAAAAAAGAATATCAAGACCATTTGATCAGATAACAACGGAGAATTCACATCAAATGAATTCAAAGAATTATGTAGAGATTCGGGGAATAAGAGGGAGTTGACCACTCCATATAATCCACAACTAAATGCGGTTGCAAAAAGGAAGAATACAACAATCATGGAAGTCACAAGTACAATGCTTCATGATCAAGATCTTCCCATGCATCTATGGGTATAAGCTGCTAGGACAACTGTGTATGTACAAAACCGTACTCCACACAGATTACTAGAGAACAAAACACCTGAAGAAGTCTTCTCCGGCAAGAAACCAGAGGTCAACCATCTTAGATATTCGGTTGTCCAATATACATTCACATTCCAAAAGAAAAGAGGACAAAGTTAGATCCTTCTAGAAAGAAGAGTATATTTGTGGGATATAGTGAAAGATCAAAAGCTTACAGAATATACTTCCTAGGATTCAAGAAGATCGACATTAGAAGAGACGTAACATTCGATGAAGATTTAGCTTACAACAAATCCAGAAAGAGACCAGTTGAAGACACTAAAGAAACAGAAGTACCCAGAATCCCTAATACAACAATAAATGAAGCAAATCCAGAATAGGATCGAGAAATGGAAGAACCTCAGGAACCTGTAGATCCACCTTAGGAGAAGAATCCTCACAAGAGGAAACCTGCATGGGTACAAGAGGCTATCCAAGGTGCAGAAAGATATGGGGCTCCATAAGAAATACACAGAGAAAGGAAGAGACCTAGGTCCTGCTCTAGATATGTAGCACTATTATGTGACATTATTGATAAAGAACCTTCCAACTATGAAGAAGCGTCAAAGAAGAAAGAATGGAAGGATGCTATCATCGAGGAGTACCAGCTGATCATGAAGAATGATGTCTGGGATGTTGTCCCTAGACCAAAGGGGAAGTCTATTGTGACTTCCAAGTGGATCTACAAGATCAAGCATGCTACAGATGGTACCATAGAGAAATATAAAGCAAGATTTGTGGTTCATGGATTCTCCCAGAAAGAAGGAATAGATTATGAAGAAACTTTTGCACATGTAGCCAGATACACTTCCATCAGATTAGTACTTGCTCTGGCTGCAGTAATAAAATGGAAGATACACCAGATGGATGTCAAGACTACTTTCCTGAATGGTGTAGTGGAAGAGCAAGTGTATGTGGAGCAGCCACTCGGTTTTGAGACACATGACAGGGAGACTCCTGTGTGTAAATTAAAGAAAGCATTGTACGGTTTGAAATAAGCACCAAGGACATGGTACGACATAATTGACAGCTTCCTATCCAGTTTGGGCTTTACTATGAGTAAAGCAAATTCCAACCTTTACTACAAGGTTGAAGAAGGAAACCCAGTGATACTCCTACTGTATGTAGATGAACTATTTGTAACAGGTGTGGATGGGTTGATTGATGACACGAAGAGGAAGCTTGCTGCCGAGTTCGAGATGAAGGACTTGGGTATGATGCACTACTTTCTAGGAATGGAGGTGTGGCAGAATGCGGATGGAATCTCCCTAGGACAAGAGAAGTATGCAGTAGAGATCCTGAAGAGGTTCGGGATGATGGACTGCAAGGCCATGACCACACCTATGGCATCGAACCTGAAGCTATTGAATGATGCTTCATCAGAGATGGTTGATGCTACGATGTATCGTCAAATGATTGGGTCCTTGATGTACCTGACGAATACAAGACTAGATATTTGCTTTCTTGTGAACACATTGAGCCAATTTCTGACAGATCCAAGACATATTCACCGGATTGCTGCAAAGCATATTCTGAGGTACCTAAAGGGTACTGTTCATTATGGGCTCAATTATGAGGTGAATCAAAAGATTAGCCTAGAAGGTTATGTTGATTCAGATTGGGCAGGCAGTGCCATTGATAGGACGAGCACTTCGGGATGTTGCTTCAGTATGGGATCAGGTGTGATCTCTTGGTTTAGCAGAAAGCAATCCTGTGTGGCACTGAGTACGGCCGAAGTAGAGTATGTTGCAGCTTCTTCGGCTAGTTGTGAGGCAGTGTGGCTGAGGAAGCTACTATCTGATTTGTTTTATCTCCAGTTGGATGCTACTTGTATATATTGCAACAACCAAAGTTGTGTGAAGTTGTTAGAGAACCCAGTGTTCCGTGACAAGTCGAAGCATATGGAGATCAAATATCACTATATCATAGATATGGTGCAGAGAGGAGTAGTGAAGCTCCTGTATGTTATGACGGACGAGCAGATAGCCGATGTGTTGACCAAACCATTAGCTATAGTGAATTTTGAGTACTTTAGGGAGAAGCTTGGTGTTCTCTAGGTCGAGGTTCCTTCCAAGGGGAAGTGATGAGTCCGTGAGCCCTTCTAACATGGTGATATGATTGGTTCCCTCCATGGTCAAATATAAGTGCAGAGCCATTCTGATATGACTGTGGGATTGGCTCCCACATGATCAGTTATAAGTGCGGAACCATTCTGATATGACTGTGGGATTGGCTCCCACATGATCAGATATAAGTGTAGAGCCATTCTGATATGACTATGGGATTGGATCCCACATGATTAGTTGTAAGTGCAGGGCCCTTCCATGGATGGTAGTAGTTGTGTCCTACCATGCCACTGGTTTTAAGTGCTGGGCCCTTCCATGGATGGTAGTAGTTGTGTCCTACCATGCCATTGGTTGTAAGTGTTGGGCCCTTCCACAGATGATAGTAGGTGTGTCCTATCATGCTGATGGTTGTAAATGTTGGGCCCTTACACAGATGATAGTAGGTGTGTCCTATCACGCTAATAGTTGTAAGTGCTGGGCCTTTTCATAGATGATAGTATGTGTGTCCTATCATGCTGGTGAATGTAAGTGTTGGGCCCTTCCGACATGGTTCTTAGATGTGTTCCTCCCATGATTTGATGTTAGTGCTAGGCCTTTCTAACATGGTGGTGGGTGTGTTATTCCCATGGTCAGATGTGAGTGCTAGGCGCACCTTTCTGACATAGTGGTGGATGTGTTCCTCCCATGGTAAGATGTAAGTGATGGTAGGGCCTTTCTGACTGGGTCAAATATAAGTGCTAAAGAAGATGAAGACCTACATGGAGGCTAGTCCTACAACCAGTATGGAAAAGGGTTGGCTCTGTAGAAATTCCTGTGACGAGTAGAATTGAGAGATAACACCATTTGATCATGATGATCTAGAATTGATGAAGATCTAGTGATGATCCAGACTTGATGATGATCCAGTGTTGATCCAGACTTGATGTAGATCCAGTGATGATCCAGACTTGATAATGATCCATAGAAGAAGACTTATACTAATAAATTATGTCAAGAGAATACCTTCATAGTTAAGAGGGAGTGTTGATGTATTTGTAACTTCGTAATGTATTCACTTGTATATCTTTGTATCTTTGGGTTTTACTTTTGGTGCTCATTCTATCTCTGAGAAAGTTGCGAGGTTTTCTCCTTTATGGTTTCCCCAAGGAAAACTTTGTGTTCATTGTCTCTTGTGATTGATTATTGTGCATGTTATTCTCTCAGTAAAGATCCTAAGATCATATTGTTGAAATAGATAAAAATATAACAAGCACCGGGATATCTTGACTGCCAGTTTTTAAAGAGAGAAACAGGTTCAGTGTTTAAGGGAAAAAAAGAGTAAGGCAACCCTCGCAATATAAAAGCCCAAACTTTTTGAGCAAAATTACATTCAACTAGAATATGAGCTGTAGATTCATCAACTTGATGACAGAAGCAGAACCTATATGGTTCAAAAAAACCTCTTTTTATCAAAATTTCTCTCGTTAATATTTTTTGGTGCATTATAGTCCATATAATTTTTTTTATTTTTGGAATGTTAAGCATATTCCACACCTTCTGCCACAGAGCTGCGTTGTGGATGCCTGGAGCCGATGATGACTAAGCTGCAGTTTGTATTTGATGAACCTGATAGCAGTTGAGTAGAATCCAAAACTTCCCCAACCCCATGATTCTTTGCATCTACGGTGAATTGGAGCCAAACCATTCAGCTTGTCGATTAACAATTTTTGATGAACAGATTAGTTGGGAAGGTCACGGTCTGTCATTGAGGGAAGAGACCAAGCAATCCAGCTTCCACTGGCATCCCAGGAAGTTATATCAATCAGTCTGTTTATTCCTTTATTCATCAACCAAAATTTAATCTCATAGATAGAGTCTTCAAATTTGAATGGAGTGTGTCCATTAATTTTATCATCCCACAAAAGAGTATGTATGCCATTTCCTGGGATTCTATACAGATGCTGGATGAAAAATTCGAGCCCTTTCCTGCATAAATTCCATACCGTGGATCCTTTAGGGGTATTTGCAATGTGAATATTTCTTAATGTGCCTCCATGAAGGTATTTTTTCCAAAAGAGGTGACTAACCGGATGATTTTTGTTAAAGAACAACTACCATAATAATTTACCTCCCATTGCTAAATTGAACATTCATGGATCCTCGATTTGCAATCCTCCTTCAAGAACTGGTTTTTTAACAATTTCCCACTTAACCAGGTGTATGCGGTTTTGATTTCCTTTCCCACCTCTCCATAGAAAGTCTCTGAGTAGTTTTGAAATCTGATCCATAATAGTTTTTGGCGCCAGTAGTAAAGAAGATTGATAAATAGGGATAGATGAGAGGACTTACTTGATCAAAATAACCTTGCCTGCCTTTGTAAGCCAGTGACCTCCCCATGAAAAATCTTTGCTTTGATCTTATTAATGATTTCCAACCATATAGAAGGATTATTTTTTCCTAAGATTAAAGGTAGACTCGAATATTTGACCTTGTCCCAAGAAGCATATCCTTCCAAACCCAAGATCTCTGAAATTTTGTCCATTATTGATTGATCTGTATTCCAACTGAACATTGCACTCTTACGGTTATTGATTAGATCCCCTGAACTAATATAGAAATGATGCATAATCTCAAAGAAGACTCTTGCCATTTTAAAGGAAGCCCCTCCCAAGAGTAAGGTGTCATCTGTGAAAAGAGCATGGTTGATAGCTTCTATTCATGCAACTGAACTTATGCCCAGAATGAGCCCATCAATTTTTTTTGAGGTTAGCTTCCTGCTTAGAGAAACAACCATAAGAATGTACAAGAAGGGCAACACAGGACAACGGTGTCGAAGACCCCTGGAAGCTTGGAAGAAGTTTGTTGGTCTGCCATTTACCAATGGTGCTATCCAAGGATTGTTAATGCAAGCTTTAATCAATTTTAAAAAGGCATAACTAAATCCAAAAGAGTGGAGGATTGAGAAAAGAAAGGAATATTTTACCTGGTCAAAGCCATTGGCCATATCAAGTTTGATAAGCATGTCCTTCTCCTTCCGAAGAAAGATGGAATGCATAGCTTCTAGAACTTGAATAACATTATCAAGTATATGTCTTACTTTTACAAACCCTCCTTGAGGAGGAGAAATCAGCTTCCCAAGCAAAGGTTTGAGTCTGTTTTCTAATAGTCTAGAAAGGATTTTATAAGACTCATTGCACAAAGCAATAGGTCTGAATCTGTCAAATGAAGATGGATTATCTTCTTTAGGAATTAATGCAAGAAAGGTGTAATTTGTGCAGTCGCCCACTTTGGATTTAACCTAAAATGCTTTTATCATTCGAAGAAGATCTTTCCTAATTACTGTCTAGCAAATTCTATAAAAGTGAAAGGAGAAGCCATCAGGTCCAGGAGCTTTATCTGGCTCCATGAACCAGACAATATCAATAATTTCTTGCTCCGAAAAAGGCTGCATTAACTCGTCATTTTCTTCCTTACTCACCAAACTAGGAATATTGGACAAAAAATCATAGTTATAATCTGAATTAGAGGAGCCATCTTCCCTATATAGATTCTGAAAATGAGCTTCAGCCAATTGTTTTAGTTGAGAAAATCCTTTTACCACTTCACCAAACTCGAAGGAGATTTCGGAAATATGATTTTTAGAAAGATGAGCTCTGCACTGCTTATGAAAGAAGGAGGTATTCTAGTCTCCCGCTTTCAACCAAGTACTTCGAGACTTTAGTCTCCAGTATTCTTCTTCTTGTCTGAAAGATTGGAAAGAATTGAGCTAGGATTTTTGTTCTTTTTCAAGTAAAGCAGGAGTAATTTATGTCTCTTCCATTTCAAGTTGAATTTTCTCCAAATTTTGAAAAGCTTCTCTCCTTTCACTGATTGGATTTTTTTTAGTGTGTTTGACCCAATCATTCATCGCAACTTTAGTGTTAATGAGATTCCTCTCCCAAACAAAATTTGGAGATCTAATAACAGGAAGATCCCAAACCATAGTTACAGTACTCATAAATCCATCGTTGTCTTTCCACAATGCGCTGAATCGAAATGGAATGGGACCAAGGTGTTCTTCATCTTCTATTTGCAACAAAATTGGCTTGTGATATGAGGTGATCTTAGGCAGAATACTAGAGGAGATAACTTTTTTATGTGACAACATAGAACTCTGCACTAGAAACCGATCTAGTCTAGCAGAGATGTTAGCTGCAACCAGTCTGTTATTTCACCATGTAAACCTACCACGTTTTGATTTGAAGTCTGTCAACTCCCACGTTAAAATGAAGTTATCCACCAATTTGAGCAGAGGATATTTCCCATACACGCCACCTGATTTTTCTTTTTTGTTCAAGATTATATTTAAGTCACCAACGACTATTACATTTTAGAAGGAATTAGAATCAATACAATCTGCCAGCGAATTCCAACAAGCTCGTTTTTCCTGAGTGTTGACTGACACATAAAGGTTAAAAAGACAAATCGTTTGCTTACTTGGAATATGTTTGAGTTTTGTAAAAATCCAATGCTGCAAAATGAAGGAATTCTCAAGAGAAAAAACATTTTTTGACCATAATGTGGCAATTCCACCAGCAGTGCCTTTGGCACTCACCGCCTTACCAATATTTGTTTTCCATCTTTTACAGCTAATGGAAAGAAGACTATCCTCATCGATTTTAGTCTCTTAGAGCATAAGAACGTCTGGAGAAGCCATTCTTATAAGGTCATTAACAACTTCAACTTTTGAAGAATGGTCAAGCCCTCTGCAATTCTAAGAGACCAATTTCATTATTTGACTAAGGGAGAAGGGCCTCCTCTGGCCCGAGTGTTCCCAGTAATTGACATCTATATAGTTGCTTGACTCCCTTGCATCTTAAGGCGTTTGGATTCTTCCTCCCGAACCATCTTATGAGATTTTCGCCCTTTTTTGGATGACCGCTCTATTGGATCTTCTTCAGATGAACCAGAGTTGTCAATAGATTTCTTTTTTTTTGCCATTTCTGCAAATGTAGGAGAATGTCCTTAGACGGGAATGTTGAGATCTGTTTTAGCAGGGCCTTTGACTTCTTCATTTGTTTGAAATTGAGATTGTGGGACTTCTCCCTCTTCAAGTATTGTAAGCACTTGCTCTTCTGGGATGCTCAATACTTCAAAATTGTTTTGAGTTATGGTTCCTTCATAGCTGCTCCATGTTCTTTCTATTTCTACCCATAGGATTTGCTACTAGTTCCCACTCTACTCTTTGTCCAGAGACTTTATATCCTTACTTTACTGAGCTAGTTTTTTGAACCTGGGTCCATTGATCTCCCTATTCTTTAGCAGCTTCTTCCTCAGTTTTTTTCTTGCAAGATCTAGCAAAATTCCCATAGCCATGACAAAATCCACACTTAAAGGGCAATTGCTCATAGTCTAGCTCTTATACATAAGACCAGTATGCTATTATCAGATTAATAGCTTCAGGGAGCCCTACCTCCAAATCCACTTCAACACAAATTTTGGCACAAGTGTATTGATCTCTACGGTCAGCCCTATCAATGTATTTCCCAAAGTGTTCCCTATAGCTTCTAGGGATCCCGAATTCCAACAATGGAGAGGTAGATGCGGCAACCTAACCCAAACATGAACCATGGAGGGAACATCTTGATTCGGATCAAAATTTGGAGTCCATTTGTTCAAGTAAATCCCTTGAGACCCCATGAAATATGGCCCGTTTCTAAAGATTAAATCCCTATTAGCTGAATTTTCAAAGAGAAAAAGATAATATCCCTTACCTATCAGATTGCTGCAAATGTCTTCTAAGATGAGAGGTTTCCAGTTCCTTTGGACCCATCCTGCAATTGTCTTAGGGGAGAGCCAAAGCCCAGTGAATTGACCAATGAGGCCCCAATCAACAATATTTAGAGTTGTGTGGCAAGTTTGATCCACTGGAAGAGCTACCGAGGGAATATTGTCAAGCTTTTTTACAAAAGATTGCTGGTTCTAAGTAAGTTTCCTCTTACTTCCTGAAGCTTCCAGTCTCCTAAAGGCATTCAAACCAGGGTCAGGGGAACCCCTCCATCCATCATCCCTCAACAATGTATTCAAGAGCCAACAGAGAATAGCTCCAACGCAGAAGGACAACGTTGTGGTTTCTCTTGTGATCTAACCAAGGATTGGGATAGGATCTTAGCACAAAGCAATGCTAAGACTCGTCCAGCTACGATCTAGGTCAGAAAATGAGCCAAGAACCAGTCAACGCAGCCACCAAATCGGGATGAGAGTCGAGAGGTCAGAAAATCTTCTTGGAGCCGATTAGTTATTTTGTTGTATCCTAACTATATTGTTGAATATGAGCTATATACCCAAATAACAACCAAATTGCTACAACAAAATTTAGAAAAGAGGTATGAAGGTTACCATTTAGAAGGCGATGGAATCCTTGTTTATAAAAATAGAGTTTATATTCCAAATGTGGCAAACTTGAGGAGAGTTCTTGTGGATGAAATCCATAAAATGCCATATTTAGGCCACCCAGGGTATCAAAAAACAATTTCTACAACTAGGAAGCAATATTGTTGGTCATGAATGAAGAAGGATATCGCTAAATATATGTATAAGTGTATTAAATGTCAACAGGTAAATGTTGAACATCAACACCCAACAGATTTGTTGCAGCGTTTGCCAATTCTAGAATGGAAGTGGGAAGTGATTTCCATGGATTTCATTATAGGTTTACCACTGATCACCAGGAAGCATGATTCCATCATGGCAGTGATAGATAAATTATTAAAGGCATCACATTTTACACTGGTTAAATCCACGTATAAGATAGATTTTATCGCAAGGATTTTCATGAAGGAAATTTNTATGTTCACAACATCTGAACCACATATGCAACCAGGAAACAAACAACTAATCTATTTAAACACTAACTACCTATCCCCGGGGAGCCAACATGATTATGATTTAGGAAATCTTCAGGTTGGATGGATTGCCTAAGGAAATAATTTTAGACAACTATAATTTTAGAAAGGCCTTTTTTCATATTTGGGCACGCAACTAAATTTTAGTACTGCCTACCATCCACAAACAGATGGGAAATCAAAGAGGGTTCATCAGGTGCTTGAAGGCATGCTACACTTGTATGTGATGGACAAACCATACAAGTGGGAAGAGTATCTACATTTGGTAGAATTTGTGTATAACAATGGGAAACAATAATTGTTGGGCATGAGTCCATTTGAGGCTTTGTATGGCAAAATATGCAGGACACCAGTTACTTGAGATAACCTAATGAATAGGATTATACTTGGGCTAGAATTACTTAAGGAGATGGAACAAGAATTTGCAAGGATTAGGCAGAATTTAAAGGCATCCCAAGTGTTGAGGCCTGGAAAATCGCAGGCGGCAACAGTAAAGGATTCTCCCCAATCAGCGTTCCCAACTAGCCCGCTGATTGTTTGGTATAGGGAATTCGTCCGGTTTACGGTCCGGCTACCGTAGGTCAAAGTAACAAAAAGGGTTTTACCGGTTGCGGCCCGGTCCACCGGAATTTGCATTTTGACTTAAAATGCAATGCATATGCCTATCTAAACCATGCAGGGTGATAAAGATGCTGGGAACCACACAATGTGCTGCGCAGGTTCTTACCTCTCGTCTTATGTTCACAACATCTGAACCACATATGCAACCAGGAAACAAACAACTAATCTATTTAAACACTAACTACCTATCCCCGGGGAGCCAACATGATTATGATTTAGTAATGCATTAACTACATGTATGATAAACACAATTACAGGTAGCTGATACTTGTATTTACAACACATGAAAGAGAAATTATTCCAACAATTAGATAGCTAATTGTTATTTGAAGCACTAGCATTACTATAAGTGAATTTTCCACAAAATAAACCAGAAATCATTCAACAAGACATAAGTCATAGAGTTAGAACGATCTCACAAT
>LPNX010636702.1:0-20275 GCA_001517045.1 Pseudotsuga menziesii | reverse complement strand
TGCGGACAACTCTGGTTGCAACCTCGAAATCTGCTGGTCGATTTCAGTTTCTGCTTCATGAGGCCCGGCACCCTGATCAACCTCACCGTCACCCTCAGACATTTTTCCTTCGGACAGTAACGAGCATGGAATAGCGAACATGTTAGAAGCCGCATGAAGGCCCAGTATTTATAGATACTGCTGGATGAAGAAGTCATCACTTGTGAACAAGAACCCTTAAAATCCGTATTCCATTAATGCACATCTCGTCGTCCAGGCACCGCATTCAGTTGGGTTTTCACACCGTTGGGTTGGGTTGGCTTTTCACACGTCTATTTATGTAATTTTTCTGCCCAGATTTGGTGGAAATTTTGGGTTGGAATGGGTCTTTAGATTTATACGGTTAAAAATTATAAGTTCGAAAAATAAAAAAATGGTTATAAGTGGGTGAAGAAGTCATAACTTGTGAACGACAACCCTTAAAATCAGTATTTCATTATTGCACATCTCGTCTAGGCACCGGATTCAGTTAGATTGGGTTTTCACAAGTTTTAAAGGCTCTTTTGATTATCTTTTATGTAATCTTTCTACCCCGGAATTTGGGTTAGAATGGTGGGAATTTATGTAATCTTTCTGCCCCCAAATTTGGTTGGAAATTTGGGTTAGAATGGAGGGAATGGGTGTGTAAATCTATTTATACAATTTAAAAAAATTAAGAAATAATATTTAAAAGAAATATCATTAAATTTTCTCAAAATTAAAAAAAAAATATTAAACTTAAATTCTTGCAAAATGACCAAAATATCCTCAACCTATAATATTAAAAACCTACCTCTTATATATATATATTACACCTACTTCATTATTACACCTACATAAATAACATTATATTCTACCACCACTACTTTGTGATTATATACAAATTTTGTGTTTATGCATTATTACACCTACATAAATAACATTATTTTCTACCACCACTACTTTGTGATTATATACAAATTTTATGTTTATATTCAATGATTAAGTATTCTTTTTATTACATTTACATTTAAGAAAGAGTGGTGCATTACATAATAATAATTATTATTATATTTAGATTTGAGTAAAACATCATAACTACTTTGTCATAATGTTTTTAAAAAAATTAAATTTTATTTATGATATATCATTATTTATTAAGCTATTATCTTGATTTGAAATTTTAGGATCTTTTATAACCATTAAATACTGTATATGAAATTTGTATGTTAAAACTCATAAACAAGCTTAAAACTGAAATTTAAATGCTTAAGCAACCACACATAAGCAAATAAGCAGTTTGCAAACTATGAATTTGAAAGACACGAGCTGATAATGGAGTTCACCTCTTCTTGGTTATATGTCTTCGAGCCACTTCCAACGAGAATGTCGATATTATTAAGTCTTCAGATCTTACATACATGGGTTTTGGGAACCACCTCTGTTTTCTGTCAGTCACCAGTAAAAATAGACTACACCACTGCGATCCTCTCAAAATTTCGAGAAAAGTGAGTATGAACTCGACTACCTTTTCCTAAGGCCTCCTCTGGCACACAAATCGAGAAAATCGACGTGCAAAAAAAGACAAAATAGTACAGATTTACACCTCCAAAACTGTGCCCAACTCTGCCTCAAACTCTGTGCCCGCGTTGTCGTTGTACTCGCTCGTGGTTGTGCAAAATCGTGGTTTAAATAGGAAATTTGTGGTGGTTTTAGGGTGCAGAAAAGAGGGCGATGCCCATTTGGAGCCATGACTTCCGCCTTTAGTTCATAACCAAAACCCACCACTTCCTACCCAACGTATGGGTTGCGGCCCAATGGTTAGGCAATGGAATATCAGGGCAGAGGTCCCGAGGTCAAACATGCAAGCCTCTCCCCTTCTTGCATGATTTTGTTTGTTTGGTGTAAGGTATAACATACCACTTGGCATATAAAATATGAATTGTGGAAAAGGTGTATGTGGTGGCAAGTTTGATTTTTGGTTTGTGGTCTCATTGGCATATGGTTTGGTGCTATGATGTTTTTTCTACACGTGTTGTGTTGGCATAAGGTTCCACTGATATGGTTCCAACGAGACATCATTAGGATTTAATAGAGATATTGGGGGGTTGGGGGGGTGGTCTCGGTGTTGACCATGGGGTCAAGAGCTTAGCCCTCGACCCCCCTCCCCCCTCCCCCCTTTCAAACTAATCTTTGCCTCAACTTTAAATAAAATTTATACCCTATACGTAATAATGAACAACGATGGGAGCCTTAGCTAGGGGAACTCTACGAAATTTTTTGGGCAAACTTGGAGGTCATGGGTTCGATCCCCATAGACCCCACAATTTTTTTATAAGCATTACATTTATATTCTTTTTTTCCCAAATCAACAATTTTTTTGCCCTTTTTGAACATTTTTGTCGAAACTTCAGAACCTGATATCTTCTGCATTTGGAGGTCGTTTCGCCTAAAACGAGTGACCGAGTGTTGGCAGAAAGATGTTGACGACCTATTTAACACTTTAATATTTATTTTACTCTTTGAAGACTTCTATTCTGATCGATCTTTGAAGTTCCTCTTGGATCAAACCTTCCCAATATGAAGCTTTTGGGCCACAAAAAGGATGGAATCATTTAGAAAAATTGTGAGGATACAACTCCCTCACTCTTCCAGTCTCTATCCACCTTTCTTTTCTTGGATGCATTCCTTCCATCCCCACATGAAAGATTTCCATGTCACCTCTTCGTGAAGATCTGACCTTCTTATCAAGTATTACATCTTCCTAAAGTTCATTAAGATATTCAGGAGAAAACTAGTCCATAGAAGGTGCTTGAACTTGTACATATTGGTCTAGTATCATAGGAAGCTAATGCAGTTTTAAGTTTTCTACATTAACAACATAATACACTTGCATAAAAGGAGGCAATTCTAACCGGAAAGCATTATTAGCATCGTACTGCCACCTGGAATGCCAATTGGGATTCCATGTCATCTTCGTACACGACAAGTGTCACCCTTACAGTCGTGCAATTTGGCACCCCTTTTTTCCCAACTTTACATGTTTGTCGAAAGTTCAGAATTGAATAGCTTTAATGTTTGAAGTTTGTTTTGCACGAAATGAACATTGTAAAAAATCTATTGTCGAGCTCTACGCAGCTGCAAAATTCTATTCACAATTTGAATACTTTAATTTTGATTGGTCTCACATATACTCTTGGATCAAACCTTCCCACTAAGAAGCTTTTGGACCACCAAAATCCCGAATCATTCAGAATTCAAGTGAGGACATGTTCATCTCACTTGTCCCATATCATTTGTCCATTCTTCCTACAACCTATACATTTAAATCATCATAATGACCATCAACATTGCACTATTAATTACATCAATACCCTTTTCAACCAAATATATTTTCAATTTTGTCGAAATCGACCATATATTGTTGATTAGTAGAAAGATGAATATCAAAATTGAACATATGAAAGAGAATGTACTCATATCATGCTTATGTTTTATCATAGGAACACTATCAGCCATAATAGGTGCATTGTGGTGCAATCACACTTCTTTTTCATGCTTAGGATTATTTTCTTCCTTAAATTGCATAGACATAAGTGCCAAATTCTTACTTGCATTAGTGACTCTTTTCAATTGTTGTAAATTTCCCCATGATCTGTCATTTTTAATTGAATGTGAATGTACTGTTGGCATTTTTCCCTTCGAGACAAGTTCAGACATATTTGTACGACAACAAAGCCCAAGATATCGGCTCGGCAGTGCAAGGCTCAGTCGGCAGCACCTACGACGCAGATGCAGTCTCACCTGAGATATCTCTTATGGGTAACTGGCAGAGCCAAGTTCATGTAGTTGGTTGGGGATTTCTCCTCTCCCAGCACCTTACCAATTTTCTAGACCAAAGATAGTGAGTGTCTTACTTATATTTATCATGCACATTCAAGATATTACTCTATTTATCCGTCGACATATATTGCAACAATCAATATAATTCCTTATTAGCTATTCCAACTAGAAACAACGCAACAGATGCATACACGAACTATTTATAAGCAAATACATAAACTCTTATTCACAAAATATATTCATACGACACGAATACATTCATCAAATACACATTAACATAGTCTTTAACATGGATACCCATCCAAGAAAAACCACAAAGGCTCTTTTCATCTGACATGAGAAATATATGCACCTTTCTTTTGTGCACTCAACTGTCGAATCTGCTCTAGATATTCCCCTACACTTTATACATACATCTCTCTCCTCTCATGCTCTCTAGTCGCACATATATGGAGTTTTCTCTCTTTCACCCTGTAGTCGATCCTCACACAATCTGGATCGACTCACCCTTCTCTACAACTCTACTATCGATCCGCAAACAGCGTGGATCGGCTAACTCTTCTCTTTGACTCTTCCAACAAACACAGACTAACTAGGAAGCAATAGACGCAACTGATTGACCAGGAACCAATAGAATAGGAAATAAGTAACCCACATATAGCTTAGGTTATTCCTTTTAGAGAATCTTTACATGTCATTATCAACCGACTTCATTATGGTAGCTGAAAATATTTCATTCCTATTCTCATACATTCCTATTACAACTGTCAATAGGCACTATTGAGCCAAAATACAAAGATGATTTATACCCTAAAGCATGTGTGAAGTTAGTCGACTTCTTACCCACGATCTCTTGAGCTGTCATTTTTCAGTCGTTGCACGTTGTCTATCGTGCTTCCTTCCGCCGTAGCTGATCCCATCGCATATTTGTCTTCTATCATGGACTTCTTCCTTCGAGGTTGCTTCTGTCGCAACTTCACTTCTCCCAATGCTTCTTCTCTCTTATCTCTTCCTCTGTTGCAGCTTCCTGTGTTGCAAGACTAAGCTCTTCTCATTCTAAGCATAATTCTAACTGAGTTTTTCCTATCTTCTCCTAGGTCCAACAGGTCCCTAGTACTTACCTGTGGCTCATCCCGAGCCACGCTACACTACTCCAAAACTTCTGCAGTTGTGACGACTTTTATTTGAAAATATTGAAATATTTTCACTATCTCCTCTGTCTCTCACCGCACATCCTCTTCTACCTTCTGCAAGTTTTCCACAAGTTGGAACTGATGTGTTTTGACGTTACAAGTCCTACGGCCTGTGTGGCTCATTGCACCTTCTGATGTACATGCTGAATGATGCCTGTAATTATTTCTACTTTATCATGCAACTTTGCAACTTTGTCAATCCTCTGTTGCTGTTGAGTTCAGAGTGTTGCGACTTGTTGTTGAAGTTTCTTCATTTCAATAGTCTTAGCCATTTTCTCTTCTAAGGGAGGCTTCTTTATTTCATTCTTCAACTGGGTTACTTCTTTCTCAGTAGTGCGCAACTGCTCTGCGACTGTCTATAGCTCTACATCATTGATCAATGCTTCCCAAGTCTCGGAAACTTCTGCCTCGACCTTGGCACACAGTGGAGCGGTAGGGCCAACGAGAGGGAAAATCTCATCGACATCACCGATTATATCATGTATTTCTTGGAAACCTGAATACGAAATCCTTGGTGCTTGCTTGGACATTCTTTTCTTTGACTTCTTCCTCCCCGCAAGAAGAACATTTTCATTAACCTTTATTTTGTCGTTGATGAAATCTTCCATCTCATCTTCTTCCCTCAAGTAATCATCTCCAAATATATCTTGAGCTTCTTGTACAGTTGATGGAAATGTGATAGGATCCCATTGTTGTTCGACGTTGTCTAAACTCTAGTTCGGACCATTGGATTTTACCAATGGATACTTTGCATTCGGGTGGGTTTACATGTGATTGTGTCCCACGGTTTAGGTGTAATATCATCTAGTAGTCGAATTTCAATTGTTGCTTCTTCATCTTCCATCATTAGTGCCGAGATGGATTTCTTCTTCATCTTCCATCATTAGTGCTGAGATGGATTTCTTCTTGCGGGTACCAAAATTTTTCTTCGTTGATGAACTAGGTGGTTCGGGTCGTAACCTTACTTTAGGGATGAATAGAACTTGTTTAGTTTCCATCCCATCCCCTTCCTGTGGTGGAACATATCTAGTAGTGTCTTCCATAATGAGCGTAGGTGACACAGTCTCAACGACGGATTCTGTAGGTGTGCTTGTACTAGAAATCAAAATAACCATGCTCTGCAGAAAACTCGATTTGTCTCTTGCAATTGCAGAAAACAATTTCTCTTCTCGAATGCAGCAGAATGAAACGAAACTTGGATGCAAAGATTGATAACGTCTATCTCTTAAATCGGCTAGTCCTTGTAATCATTCGGATGATTACCCATGCGATGGAAATGATAACTACATTTTCATTGATGGAAATGATAACCACCACTCGCTTGTCACACTAATGGTAGTTATGGTGCAATAATGACTGAATTGACCCAAAGAGTACACCGCCAAAATATCTCAGGATTTTCACATTAATGATGGCCAACTGTCATTTCTGCACAAAAATTCATCTTGTGAACACGACACTTTTTCTTATGACCGAGATCCCTCCTTGAGCATATTCTTTTTCCTGCAACAGACGGGTCATCTCTGCCTTCATTTTTCCACTTGTGACTGACACAAAGTTCGTGACAATTTTCCTCTGCTTACAACTTATTAGCAATTTGCAACTGTCTTTGCTTTTGCGACAGTGGATTTCTTGTGGTTAAAACAAAACAAAATCAGAGGGATTTATCTTTTTCTTTTCTTTCTTTTCTCTTTTTTTTTTCATTCGACCGAGTCGCGGCTAACCTTATAAGGATTTATGCGACTTTTGTTTACCAAAACTTTGATAGGTGCTCCATCCAAAATTTTCAATTGCATTGCACCTCCGTCAGCCATATGCATGACAATATATGGTCCTAACCAGTGTGTTCTCATCTTACCCGGATGCTTGAAGAATTTACTATCACGCATAAGAACAAGTCCTCTGACCTAAATTGCATGTTCTTGATGTTGCAATCATGCCATACTTTCTATCATTATTTCTCCATGTTTTGATGATATCTTGCATCAAAACAATCTTCTTCCAATTGTATCAGTTGCGATAGTCTTTCCTCGACATCACCAACATATCTCATCTTTGTGATCACATCAATTCTTAAGTTGGGTATAATGTATTCCATGGGCATCACAACTTATTGTCCATATGTTAGGCGAAATGGACTTCGTCCTGTCAACTTCTTATAGGTCATGCGATATGCCCACAATACTACGGAATTTTTTTTATCAGAGTCATCTCTTTGGACATTACAAATATTTTTCAACACATTTTCCAGGATTTTGTTAAATGCTTCGACAACATCATTCGTTTGAGGGTGATATGGTGTTGTCTTTCTATGTTGGATGTGGAATTCCTCTGTTAGTTCCTCAATCAAATGGTTGAAAAAGTGTGTGCCTTGGTCCTTTATCAAAAAATTTTGGGCAGCCAAATCTAGTGACAACATTTTCAAATAAAAATTTAGCAGTAATCGTAGTAGTGCAATCTTTTACTGGCGCTACTTTGACCCATATAGTTAAGTAGTAGGTTGTAGTAATTATATAGGCTTACGCTTATACGCTTCCCTATTGGACTAATAGGACCCACAAAATCAATGACCTATTTATCGAATGTATCCAGAGTTATTTGTGGTACTAATCGCATTTCATCTTGTCGCGATGACTTTCCTATTCTTTGACAGCCATCACATTTGCGACAGTATTCTCAAAAATCCACATGCATGGTGTTCCACCACAACCCCGCTTGTAATATCTTCTGCATTGTAGCTTTTCCAACAAAGTGTGCTCCCGTGACACCAGCATGTGCTTCATTTAGTATCATCGGTCACTCGTGCTCCAAGACGCAGTGACGAAGAATCTCATCAGGGCCCGTTTGATACAATTTTCCAGCTATCAACTGGAAGTATGCATCTTGCATGACTAACTGCTTATTTGCATAGTAGTAAATTAAGTTGGTGCATAACCCATACTAAGAAATTGTATGATGTCACTATATTGGCCATTAAACATTGTTATCACAAATAGTTGTGCATTAGGGAGACTATTGTCGAGGCTATAAGGTTCATCACCACATTCAATCCTTGACAAGTGGTCTGGTCTTGAATTGAGTTGACCTAGTTTAACCATGAGTTCATAGTCAAATTCCTGAAAAATGGAGAAGCCACTGAAAAATATTCCTCCCCAACACTAGCTTATTAATGAGGTATTTCAATGTTGACTGGTTTGTGTACATCTTAAAATGTCCACAGAGAAACTAGTGTCTGAATTTATGCAGAACATATACCATAGCTAACCCTTCTCTTTCTGTCGAGGTATAGTTCCTCTGTATTGTTGACACTTTTATACTGGCAAAGGCAATAGGATGATCAATCGACCCTTCACCGGGATTCTCTAGTACCACACTAATTGCGACAGATGACTCATTGGCATGTACATGAAATTCTGTTTTCGAGTTTGGAAATACAAGTATGGGTGTTGTGACCATCTTGTTCTTTAAAGTGTCCATACTTTCTTCGAAATTTTTTTTCCACTGGAACTTAACATCTTTCTTCCATAACTTCTCCATCAGAGCAATCACCTTCATATATCCTTTGATAAAAATTTTGTAGTATCATGTATGTCCTAATGTAGCTCTCAATTGCTCTACTTTTGTAGGTGGTGATAGGTCAGCGATAATCGCAATTTTGGCAGGGTCAACCAAGACTATATCACAACAAACTACATGGCCTAATAGAATTTCAAACGGGGCACAAAAGATACATTTCTTTAATTAAAGTGAAATTTGATACTCGCGACATCATTCCAGCATCATCGTGAGGCTCTCAATATGATCCTTAATGAACCCAAATATTGTCCAGTCGTTGAAATATACCTCAATAAATTTATGGATACTATCTTTAAAGGGAGCCACTAGTATTCTAGAAAAATTAGCAGGAGCATTCTTCAGTCGAAAGGGAATTACCGTGTATTGGAAACAACCCCACTCTATCACAAAGGTTGTCTTATTTTGGTCTTTCTTTGCGATTCTAATATGATGGCAGACCTGAGAGAAACCATTAGTGAATGAGTAAATTTCTTGACCCCCAACACTTTCCAGTACCTCATCTATAAATGGAGTCAGAAATGGGTCATGTTAACAAGCATCGTTCAATTTTCTTATGTCGACATAAATCCACACTTCACTAGTAATATTTTTGTCTTGCACTACTATCAAGATGATCTATTATGATTCTTCTACTGGTTCTATGATACATGCATCCAGCTTTTCGTCCAGCTCTTCCTTGAATTTTTCTTTATACCATGGATTCAATCGATTTGGTCGTTGCTTGATACATTTTTCGTTTGGCTTTAAAGGTATCTTGATTTATCCAAGGTCTCTGATAATCCCTTTCATCTCAGAGAATTTCGTAGGGAACATATCTTGAAACTCATGCAATAAATCTGTGATTTTCTTGACAGTCTACCATCCTAGTAGCCTCCAATATTGGCAAATTTTGGATTCTCTAGGGTGCCAATATTTACTTTCTTGATTTTTTGCGGATTCGAAAATTGGTCGCTAGAAATACCAAATCCTTCCACTTTGTGCGTACCTTCAGAATCAGGTATGTTTACGTTGAGTGGGTCATCATCGTCAGGTTCTCCCGTCACAATGTAGCACTCCATCCAGTGCTGAATTGTTGCACAACGTTGATTGAAGTTTGTCATTGCGACAAGGATATCTTCAAATATATTTACCTTAATTACTTGCAATGCGGTGTCAATCGATGGATGATCATCAACAAATCGAAATGTATGTATGAAACTAGTAGCTAATTTATCCCATTCGATGGTTCCTCGTCTTAGTTCAAATGATGTATACCAGCTCCTTGGTAGCATGTCTAACATGTGTATGAATTGATGAACCCATTCTTGTCGTGGACATGCCTCCCATGTTGCATGGAAATACTCAATATGGTCAACATGATTAATCAATCATGTATACTTTCGACCAATGTAATTGATCTCTTCTTGAAACCTTATGTCCAACAATCTTCGACATGGTGCCAGCTTTGAGATAGATTCTTTATGTATGACCCACCATCTGACGGGTGTATGTTTTGACACAAATTCCAGGGCAGACAAGCATTGATGTTCTGCGAATTTTTCTTCAAACTTTGTTAGAAAAAATGCAAGGTTAGGTAAACCTTATTAGCTAAGTAGCCTACTTTCCTAAATGTGTCCAATGGTTGATATATAAAACAAATTGGAAAAACTTTTAAATATGTGAATTAAATTATTTTTTTATAAAATTATAAAAGCACTATTATAATATATTAAAAGAGTTATTGTCATAAAGATTAATGTTGCAAAAAACTATTTTAGTGCTTACAATCTCTTTTGACTATTTACAAAATTAAGAAAGACTCGTGATTACTAATAGCAAATTCAGAAGATAAATAAATTAGACATTAGTCTTTAGTGTTCACACTTTAGTATTTAAATTTATCAAAGATTACTTTAAAGTTATTTGATAACTAGTGGGATGAAAATGATAAGTAGCTTACTACACAACTTCAACTACATTGCATTGGCTTATGACACCTCTAACACTTAATAATGGGAAATGTTTGATCCAATAACTTGAGTGAGGGTATATGAAACATCTAGTCTAAATATATAGTCGGGCTACCCTTGATAATGAAATTTCTAGGTTGAAAGGACTACAATGAATGGCCCTTGAGAGCAATGGATTAGCCTCCCCAGTTTGAACAACATTGTGCTAGACTCTTGCCTTGAATGAAGGACAATGCTTAAAACTCAATGCCCCAATTCATGGAATTGGAAGCATTTGTTTGAATTTGCAATAATGATGCGATCTACGACGGAGTTTGCTCGTCCATGAAAGAGTGAGTAGCATCCATATTTTAGGGTGGGTGTTAGAGGATCCATTTTGGGCAATTTATATCCAAAATGAAATTAGCTAAAGAATGTTAATGTGGAATGTAAGGAAATCACAACGATGAATTAAACACAAGAATTAGTTTCTATCATCCATAATGACTCTAAAAGTGGGTTTATAGAAGAATTTGAAATGTGTTAACATTTAAGGAAACACAAATAGAGACAATGAAATTATCTTATAGACACAATAGGTATATTCAATTTGTATTTGAAGATGATGACATTTCTATTCAACCTTAGGGATATGTTGGGTTTTTATTAAAGAAGAATCTTATGGGTTTAAAGAATATTTGAATATACATGAATTGATTTGTAATAGGTTTTGAAAAACAATCTTTTCCATAAATACTTATCAATAAAACAAACTCCATTGGTTCATTAAAATATCTTTTTATTTTCTTTAATACTAGTATTAAATCTATTAATACTATTAAATGTATAGTATTAAACCTCGAGAGTTTCAACTTTTCAACGCAGCTCCTTCTCACCTGCTATATAGTTTATGCCTAAAAAAATTATAAATATATTTAAAAAAAAATTAAAACTAGTTATAAGGAATGCACATTAATATATAAGTTAATCACATCCCTCAACTATATTGCCTATTAGTTTTTGGACAACAAATAATTCTTTATGTTCTAAATTCAGTATCTCTTCCAAAATGGTTTTTGAAGATTTTTTTATTAAAAATCTTTACAATATCAACTTAAGATTTTTCAACTAAGATGTCTAAATTTGAGAAATATACATAACAATATATTTGAAAAGTATACATAACTGTAAATGTTGATAATATGCCAACCT
Organism: Pseudotsuga menziesii; assembly: GCA_001517045.1. Classification (NCBI taxonomy): domain Eukaryota; kingdom Viridiplantae; phylum Streptophyta; class Pinopsida; order Pinales; family Pinaceae; genus Pseudotsuga; species Pseudotsuga menziesii. The sequence goes on along the minus strand of LPNX010636702.1, from coordinate 8,526 downwards.
TTTCTTTGGGAAATCCTTGGTAAATAAAACTACAAAATAGTTATTAATATGAGAAACACACAGTTGTGAGTATTGATATCCTTGCTGGATAAAACCACACAGAAGTAGTTATTATTATGAGAAGCATAAACAACTGTGAGTGTTAATAATATGCTTTATTCCAATCTTTTCTTTGGGAAATGCTTGCTCCATAAAACTACACATAAAAAAAGTGTTATTAATGTGGTCTTTTGGAATATTTATTAAACCAACCGTCAATGCATGTATGATCATTTTGGAAAGCCAAAAGACCTATTCTTGCCTAGACCTATGCTCTGCCTCACCTTCCTTCTCCCTCTCTCCTGCTTATTTCTTGATAGCAGCTCAAACTCCATATACATAGGAATCACGCTTAACTTAAATAACATTGAATACTATAGAGACGTAATACCTTCTGGTTGCACGACCCAACCAAGCCAGGCCAGGCCAGGCCAGGAAGGAGACCAAGAAACAAGATCAGTCTGGGGAAGACTCCAACTCCTCATCAATAAATACAATCAATAATTGGTGCGCTCGCTGTGTGTGTTAGTCTCTAAACCCGGGTCAGTTATAAGAAAGCTGTCCCTCCCGTTGTCGATGAATAAGAACCGGCTCTTTGTCAGCTGACACGGTGCTCCTTAGGCCATCAATCAATCCATCGTTCTTGGTCGAATGAATGCGGGGCTTTCGGTGAGCCAAAAGACCTATTCTTGCCTAGACCTATGCTCTGCCTCACCTTCCTTCTCCCTCTCCTGCTTATTTCGCCTTCTTTATGAGACCTTTCCTTCCAGCTTTTTTATTTCTTTTTTTCCTTCCTCCCAGCTAGCTCGCTACCAGCCAGCGATCTAATTCATCCCAGCTAGGCAAGCCAGCAATCCTTTTTATGCCCACCCACCAGCTGCTTTTTTCCCTCCCTGCTATAATTAATATATTCAGCAGCTAGCCTGTCATCCTTCTTTATTTTTTGACCCTACCATGTTTTTATTTTCTTAGCGCACCTGTTCTCTATACCGTATTTCGCACTATAAATTGTGCTATGCTCCTCACCCTCCTTGGGTCGAGTGAGCCTTCTTCTTAAATTGTAAATCAATGTATATAATTCCCTGAATGACGCTACCTGACCTCCCCGAATAATAAATCTGGCCTCTATACTGGAGCCACTCTGTTATTCTGTGATTCTGTGGGCATCTTCTTTTTATTTATTTTCTGTGTAGTATGTATCTCTGGATAGATCTGTTTTTTGCAATTTTCTGTACGGTACATGGTGGAATTGGTCTGTAATAATATCTGCTGTAATGTACCAGGCATACACTGAAGATGTAAAATGTTCCTTTGATTTTCTGAATAGCAAAGAATGACTTTTTCGACTTAAAAAAAAATCTGGCCTCTATACAAAATGGTTCCGAATATGGAATAATGCTACCGGGACACATCTCAGAACGGTACGGGGACGGGTGTTTTATTTAATTAGGGAAGTCAGTCAATATAACACATAAAATTTGTAGGGCAAAGACATGAATCATTAATAAGGGTAAAAACCAAAATTTGTAGAGTAGCTGTAACAATGCGCTTGCACTAGATCTAGGTTACACCTTTATTTAGATAAACTATTTGAACTATCTCATCCTAATCCATGGCAGGAGGCTCGCGATCTGTTGAGGAGCGCTTTCGCTTCCTCCCATTCGTTCCTCCCTGAACACGTAGAGCTGGGTCTGCAATGCTACCCTGAACGGTGACTCTCTGAGTGCCGCCTCCATGAACACGTTGAGCTGGGTCTGCGCTGCTACCCTCAGCGGTGACTCTCTGAGCGCTGCCTCCATGAACACGTTGAGCTGGGCCTGCGTTGCCTCGGTGAACATTATGTTGCGCTGGGCCTGCGCGATACAAAATAATTTCGACGAGAAGAAGCCGCCTGGACTGAAGTCTCATCTGGTGTTCGAGTGCGGACAACTCTGGTTGCAACCTCGAAATCTGCTGGTCGATTTCAGTTTCTGCTTCATCAGGCCTGGCACCCTGATCAACCTCACCGTCACCCTCAGACATTTTTCGTTTGGGCAGTAATAGCGAACATGTTAGAAGCCGCATGAAGGCCCAGTATTTATAGATATTGGCATTCAGTTGGGTTTTCCCACCGTTGGGTTGGGTTAGGTTTTCACACGTCTATTTATGTAAATTTTCTGCCCAAATTTGGTGGAAATTTTGGGTTGGAATGGGTCTTTCTATTTATAGAGTTAAAAAACATAAGTTTGAAAAATAAAAAATGGTTATAAGTTTTCATTGAACGATTTTATTCTTTAGTCTCCACTGTGATCATTGTCCATTAGAGAGCCGAGACACTGAAGCCCTGGCTGCCATAGATGTCAGAAAATACACAGATTACGAAGATAAGAGTCAAATGTATGTTCAAATGTGTTAACCGTGTTCTGGCTGTGGATGCTCCTGTTTTATCTTCGTGCCTCTTTTAATAAAACTGAAATGAATATTTTTTGAAACAGTATCGGGAAAATGGGTCTGTTTTATCTTCGTGCCTCTTTTAATAAAACTGAAATGAATATTTTTGGAAACAGTATCGGGAAAATGGGAGGGAGGGGTCCATTGCAAGTTGCAACCATTTGAATTTTGAAATTGGAATTTGAAAACAAGCATCCAACTCATTTAGTGATTGAAATTTGTGTGCTCTGTGAGTTTTCAATAAGTAAAGATGGGCTGACATATTTTTTTTACTGAAGAGGAAGAGATTCCTCTTGCGTTGGTATCTATTGGTGAAACGTTGAAGGAAATGGATGAATACGATATCATAACTTACCTTATCAAATTAGCATTGGGGTATATGCCTTACACTACACTGCGCAAATGCATGAATACGCAACTGTATTAAAACCGGGCCACGAAGAATTTGCAGGAGTTTTTTCAAGGATGTCAACCAATGATCAAATTTGAAGGGTGGGTCTTAATTTCAATTGGAAGGGCATTTATTCTGTGAGCCCTTCAAAGATGAAGGGAAATATAAATAATTGCACTTTAATGGACAAGTATAAATTAACCAAACTCTTTCACGCAAAAAAATGCAAAAACCAAATATTGTTCTTTCAGCGCTTGTTGTGAAAGCATGCATGTATTTGATGGAGGGGCCTAAGTCAATTGAATCCTTGCAACTCATTGCATGTCTGAGTCTAACGATCCGCGGTTTAGATTGAACCAGAATACCAAAAGAAGTTTATTAATGGTTGATTTCAGAAAGTTATAGGTGTGAGTAGTTAAGCGCTTGTGGCTCTAAAATTTGTTGTGTTTTGTACTATTCCATGATTCACTGAATCCATAGTCACGAGTAGGAATTTAAATTATTTAATGAAAAAAACTAATGTGTATAACCTCTATGTTGAGACAGTTTTCCATGCTTATGCTTGCCACTACCCTCTTTATTGTCTTACCAAAAGGCATGATAATCAGGAAGAAGACCTAAAATTATGGACTTCACCTTCAATGAATGCCTTGCAATCATATTGGTAATAACTATTTTGGTAGCGTTGAGGACCAATGTCGTGAGAAACCACAAATGTTTGGAAAGACGGAGGGAGATAACATCAGGATCATGCAACTCATCAAACTAAAGACTATTCTTGAGCCAACAATTGTTTTTTTAATTTTATTAATAACCATTGTTTCTCCATATCGTGTTCCCAATGACACCTCTCTATAGCAATGCATAAATCAATTTCTGCACAATTTGTGATCCTAGCTACATGCCATTATTTGTATTTGCATGAAATCGAGTGTTCTTTATAGTTGTCGTGAGTCCATGGTATTCGTGCAAAAAATGAATTCTTGTAGAGGAGGACTTTTCAAACCTACCTTTTGAATTTCATTTTGACTAAAAAAAGGTGGACATTGGTAGCGAGGTTTACATATAAGGTAGTAGGAACAAATGTTGGAGCTCGTTTCGGGCCTAGTAGTTGCTGACACATTGTCACACTTTAGATTACAGCCCCAAGTGACTCGGGATTCAGATTAACATCTCAATGGCTAGTGCCTTGTAGTCATTAATGATTACTGGCCATCTTCAACAACTAAGCACCGAGTGCATGACATGAGTGAGTAAGTGATTATAATTACTGGCCATCTTCAACAACTAAGCACCGAGTGCATGACATGAGTGAGTAAGTGATTATAATTTGAGTTGAACTTTATAGCATAAGAGTTTCAACATCTTGAGATATTTATATGAATGGGTAATTTCAAATGTTGCTCTTCTTTTGAAATGTTGATATAAATTATACCCTTCTTTATTGGAAGGGTAAAATTCAAATTTAAATTTTTTTTTGAAGGGAAATAATAACTTTACACTTCTGGGAAGGGCTAGAACCCTTTGGAAGGGCTCTGAAGGGTTCAATTTTGAACGTTGATGTCAACATTAGCAATTTTAGTGATTCTTCATGAGGGGTTTAGTTGGTGAATTCATGCAGTGATCAAATGAAGGTTGCGATTGTTGTGCTCTCTCCAAGTCCATGATCATCTCTGGATAGTAGTGTGAAAGAGGTGTTGGAGTTGCACGTTGGACTGTACTGATCTGCATTGTTTGTGGATCTGCTTCGTTGAGAAGACAATGCAGTGTTTTTCCTGTGAAGACATCTCTCTTCCAATCAGGCCTGGAATTTCAAATTTCTAGTGCCTGTCATGTGAAAATTTGGTGACGTTTTCAAGTTTTTGGTGCCTGTCATTTTACGTCCTCGGCAATTTGGTGCCTGTCAAATATATTTTCATTTCTAAGTTTGCTATAAAGGAGCACACACTTTGATCTTGATTGATACAGAAATACAAATTAATCACTGCTTATTTTTCTTCCAATTGATTCTACTACGTATTGCGGGGGAAATTATAAACCTACAGTAGTTTAGAGCAACTAGAGTGCTCATAGAGAGGGGTAATTTATAAATTTTGTTCTTTTGAAAATAAAATAAACAATCTTATTACAAACATTTTAGAATATAATTAAAAATTAAATATATTGTAAAGTAGAACTTTTTAAAGATCAAAACTGTAACGCTTCATCTCAGAAATCCTAGAAATACTTTTTTGTATTCTATACTAAATCTCACAATACTGAAAGAACAAATAAATTGAAGTTTCTTTTTCCGATTTCTTCTGGGCAGGATTGACAAACCCTCTTAATATAGCAGCAGACTTTTCTGTCAGTACCTAAGAATAAATTAAACCTCTGATTCTACGAGTAAAGTTTAACATGAAATCACAGAGAACTGAAAAATGAATAAGTCTAAGAATCTAAATAAATATATAGTTAAAAGTGGACAAATCACACTGTACTGAGAAATTAATTTATCTCGAAAATATTTAGCTTTTTCCAACAGAAACAATTGAAAACAAGTTCTAATCAGAATAAACGAATTATCTGTAGAAGATGTCTTCCCTGCACATTATATCGTGTCATACAACAGGATTCTCTTCAATTTTATTTGCAGTTTATTTACCAACAGGCAATTTGTGCTCGAAGGAATCTACAGTTCAATTCATGCGCTAGCCACGGCTTTAAAAGTTGGGGTTTAGGGTTGCTGCACGCATTAGGGTATAGGGTTTTGGGTTGCAGCATACATTACTGTAGTCATGTTATATCAACAAGTTACATTATTGCTATCAATATGCCAGGTGGTGAATAAACATTCCAGCCACCCATTCACCAAAAGAAACGCCTTAAGATTCAGGCATTTCAGAATTCTTTCACCGCCGAATGAGAAACTGTCTCAAATCTGAAACACGGAACTTGGAAGACTAAAGAAACTTAAACCCATCAAAATTCCGGCATTTAAGAATTCTTTTACAGTCTCTACTTCAGAAAAATAAAGAGGATAAAACAGAAATCTCGAAAGTACCTTTAATCCCTCGGCTCCGAACGAAATTGACAGTGGAAACTCTGGAAAAGTGGATCGGAAACGGGATTACAAAGCTCTGAGAGTTGGCAGTTCAGTTATGAGTCGTCCTCCTCCTCTAGCGAGAAAGGGTCATATAGCAGGCTGCAGCCATTGCGAGTAGTGCATGAAGTGGGAAGATTACACCGACACGCCTTCGGGCCTCCGGTGGCCGATCGAAGAACAACACTTGATAGCATCACGCTGAAAATGATCGCTAGCAGAGCTCAAGATCCCTTCCGACAACGGATTTTTGTGAAGGAAACCGGGAACCTCACCATTATTGCCGCTACCATAAACACTGGAGTCAACAGACTTGCGAGGAAAAGCTTCATTAGTTTTGAGAAAACAGCCCTGGCAAGTAAGGCTTTTAAGCAGCCTCGACAGGCAGTAATTGATCAAAGAATGCCGGTGGAAAAAATTCCTGCACCTCACTACGGAGCAACTTACTGGAACTTCCTCTGTTTCATCATCGTCTTGCAAATGAAGAGTTCTATCCATAATCCTAAAGATTTACCAAGGCTTCCTAGGTCTCATTTTGCTAGCAAACAACTTACAAAATAAGCTTCAAAAGAGAGCTTCAAGACGCTCAAGATTCACAGAAATTGCCGAAAACTGGTGAACAGTAAACGTTTTTCTCGCCTCTAGCCTTTTGCCGACATTCAAACCGTCTTTTTTTCCAGAACAATAGAGCTAACTAGCTGGTTAAACGTTCCGGCCAAATAAACAGGTTCAGAAGTCGAATATGCTAAATAAAGCTTCTTCTTTTCTGTACAAGGAATCGAGCTTCAGCATGCAGTTTAGGGATTATAATTTCAGTAACAAACGGCAGCAAAACATAATCGATACTGAAAACTTACATTTACAAAAATGAGTCGAATCTTCTCGGTTAACAGCAGAGGAAACTGAAATTTACAGCAATGCCTGAAATCTTCACGGTTTACAGCAAAGGAAACTGAAATTTACAACAATGCCTGAAATCTTCACGGTTCACAGCAATGCCTGAAATCTGGCCTGTATTAGCTTGCTTCTCAAAGCTGCATGTAATTTTGTGTTTGCATAATAAAATATGACTAGACCGCCTCCCTTATTTCGAGTCTCGACGCTATAAATGTTGGTTGTTGGATGATGGATCAGCACTTTAAGATCCAACTACCATCATATAATGAGACACAGACACTTGCAAGTTACGACAAACTGCAAGTACCTATGGTCTACCCCCTACAGGCTACAGGCTACAGCCTACCATAGATTTTGACGTGTCCTTCATACAACTGGACGTCAGTTTGATGGTTCTAAGATTACGGAGGACGTCAGCATTGACGGGTTAAAAAAATTTGCACCCGTCAAATACGGGTAAAAATTGGAAAAACGTTCTGTGGAAAGTCAAATTCCAGGCCTGTGGATCAGCACTTTAAGATCCAACTACCATCATATAATGAGACACAGACACTTGCAAGTTACGACAGACTGCAAGTACCTATGGTCTACCCCCTACAGGCTACAGGCTACAGCCTACCATAGATTTTGACGTGTCCTTCATACAACTGGACGTCAGTTTGACAGTTCTAAGATTACGGAGGACGTCAGCATTGACGGGTTAAAAAAATTTGCACCCGTCAAATACGGGTAAAAATTGGAAAAACGTTCTGTGGAACGTCAAATTCCAGGCCTGCTTCCAATGATTGTTAAGAGCATGGAGTTTCGTTTTCATGTCTCCAATCTACCCGACCATTTGCACCGGGTCTAATTGACGCCGTTCGGTAATATATTATATTACTATTATATTACTATGTTATCTTTCTGTGATAGTGTGACTAAGCACATCAAATTATGCTTCTTTTCAAATTATGCTTTTTTTTCTTGCATTTCATTGCAGATCAATTTTACAATAAACTATTATTAAATGAAGAAGACTAATTTACCAAATCAAATTGAATTTATAGATTGAACCGATCTAAACCTAATCTAAAATTGTGTTCTAAAAACTTGTAATTTGAAATTCAATTATTATGGATGTGATAACACCAATGTTTTGTGTGTATGCTCGTTTAAAACTTTTACCTCCCTAATCATGAAGAAGGATAAAGAATCCAAGGTTTAAACCTGGATAGGGTTCCATAAAACAAACAAAAAAGGTTGATTAATTGTTACAAAAAAGTTGGTAAAACTTTCCAAGTTTTAGATCTTTCCAGTTATTTTTATGGAGTTGACTAATATTATACACTTTTAAACCATACTTTTGCAATTTTTATAAATATTTTAATCAGAACTTACAATTTTAAACTTGCACTTAAAAAATAATTTTTATGGCTAAATTTATGTATGGATGAATTCCAGAAAACAGTTGGTGTGAAAATAGGTGTTGGAATAGGTTGTTCTTAATCTCACGAAAAGGTAACTGAGTAAGCTATGCTATCACCAACCGCTTCAAGTAGGCCCAGGTGCAAATGGTGCAAATAGTCAGGTAGATAGCTTACTCACTCCATAAGTATTGATACCTTTGCATTGTTCATAACTGTGCATAAATGCTGGGCGTGTTGAATAAGTCCTTATACTAAATCTAGCGATTAGTGAAGCTGCATGG
>LPNX010636652.1:156722-228926 GCA_001517045.1 Pseudotsuga menziesii | reverse complement strand
GGCTCACTATCTACTAACCCTTCAAAGCGAAATGGGCTTATAAATATTTAATATATATATATATTTTTTTTTTAAATTCACTGCCGTCGCTTAAGCGACAGAGATCTCTGTCGTTTTTGCGACGCCTTCCCATGCTATCTGTCGCAAATGCGACGGTTTTTGGTGATACGTGGCAATCCAAAATTAAACATAGGTGTCGCATATCCGACGCCTCGTCTTCATCCCCGTCGCTTAAGCGACAGCAATCTCTGTCGTTTTTGCAACGCCTTCCCATGCTATATGTCGCAAATGCGACGATTTTTTGTGATACGTGGCACTCCAAATTTAGTCATAGGTGTCGCAAATGCAACACCTCGTCTTCATCTCCATCACTTAAGCGACACATATAGATGTCGTTTTTGCGACGGTCGGTGATGATATTTGTCGCAAATGCGATGGTTATTGGTAACACCCAGGTGCTTAAAAATCATATCTATCTGTCGCACATGCGACGACTCTTCTCCATATCCGTCGCTTAAGCGACAGCTCTATCTGTTGTTTTTGTGACGCTTACTCCCTAAAGCAATGGTTTAAGCGACGGTTATACCTGTCGCTTATCCGACGGTTGACATTTAACCGACGGTTAGTTAAGTGTCGCTTAACCGACAGTTAGTTAAGTGTCGGATAGCCGACGCCATGTGTCCGACGCTTAAGAAAAAATCAAAGTGTCGTACATGCGACAGGAAATTGTCGAAAATCCGACATGACGGCCGTAGGATTTTGGGTCAAAATGTAGTAGTGTAAGGCACATAGGAAAGCAAGACTAGGTGAGGTGAATCAGCTTTGTTGCCTCTTCCTCCTCCACTCTTTCCTCCATGCAAAAGCATGTATGAGCTTCCATTTTACCACTCTTTAGCTTTCCCATGCGCCCTTGCTAATTCATGGGGTCCTTGATAGATTTGGGATCAGCTTTTTACACCTATGGGGGATTTGCCTATTTTGGGTAAGCCTGCTTTATGCTAGATTTGGATGCTTCCTTATGCATTCGATTTGCTCATGTATTCTATATATTCAGAATCCTATGTTATTACAGGGTTGGCTATTGTACACTCAGTTAATATAATTTTGTGTTACAGCTCCATATTCAGTCTCCATTGTTGATAATTTTGCATGATCAATTGTTAATTGTTGTGGGTGAAATTAATCTACTGCAGGAATGAATTTCTACACCCCCTGTCGTCAGTTGCAAAGTGGATGGATTAATTTGAAATAGATTCCATCCATAAGCCACAGGATTGTTGGTATGAGGTGCAGTATAAGAGGTTCTGGCTGCCCCAGTTGAAACCGGGGTTTGAAAAATAGGAGCAGGTATCCCTCCGCTAAAAATCAAAAAGGGAGAGCTTGTGAATGGATCGGAGACTGGAGTTTGGAAACCTTTACCATAAGGGTTAGTGCTTCCAAACTGCACCCCTACATAAGAGGTTGGTGGGCCTACGTATGGAGTGGATGGGGGTATGTGCCCCCCATTCCAAGGAAATCCTTGGACAAAAGCCGAGGATCCTGTCGAACCACTATGGGCACTATGTGCAAAGGAGTTTGGAACTATAGGTACACTAGGAATCCCAGTGACCATACCACCAGAAGCACCTGCTAGGCTTGGGGGAACTAACGGTTGGACCACTTAGCTCGCTGGAGTTAATGGTGTAGGAGGTATGCTTGATCTAGGGGTGATTACCGAGGGAGGTAGCACCCCTTCAGTCGAGATGGCTGAGGTGAAAATGAACTTAACTCTCTCCTACACTAGACATTATTTTGGCCACAGGGACACCAATAATGGGTGGATCAAAAGGATGAACCTGAACGATCATAGGATCGTTTAAATCAGTCATAGGTGTATTAAAATCCCTTGCAAATTCATCATCCTGCAAGTATTCTATCTTAACTGTGTTCAAATTAAGATGGTTTTCCCTAAGTTCTAGTTCACCTGGAACTTCATTGACTCCTATCGGTTCAAATGAACCGTTTGTGTCCAATATCTACCTTTGAGGGGGATGTGGAGGTTCCAATGTGATAAGAGGAGGAAGGTTTTGCAACCTTTGTGACCTTCTGATAGGTTGGTCCTCCACAATTGTAAATTTGACAATTCAAACCCTAAGGTTGTCTAAACATAGAAAAACCACAGAGAAATCACTATGAAAAATCCTAAAGTCTCAACAGTCAGCAAGGTAAAAGTTATGCTTTCCCAAAGAAATCCGAAATATGGTTGCTTGGAATCCTTGAAGAGGTTCTTAGGCACAAGCAGAGGAATCACCCACCGCCCTCCTACACTTTCAACAAGGGTTACCTTCCAAGCCCGCCCAAGGTGAACCAAAAATAGCCTTCCGATTTACCTATGTATGAAACCTAGATGTTAAGAGACTAGAGTCTACCTTAACTATACCAACAGTCTGGGGGACAGTCACAAGCCTGATTCATACGCATGGGTAGGTTAGCTAAGCCCGAAACTCTGTGTAGGACAGAATCCCCATATTCATAAAAATCTTGGTTTATGTTTCGACAAGGAATTAGAGGGTTATCTCCTCAGTCCAATGCCTTCACGCGGCCTCATGCTTGACTCTCGTTTGAGAGGAGCTTCCCAGATACTATCGATAAAGAGAAGGATTTATCTATCGATTGGCCCACTATGTCTGAATTTAAATACTTATTGGGAGTCTATACTTCCTATCCCATAAGTCTAGCCTAAGCTAGTAGGTGTATGGCCGTAAAAAACAAAAATTACTAATAAATTTAATTATTGCGTTTATTTTAAGGGCTATTTTGATCTAGATTTATGCGTGAACAAAATGAAAGAACATACACAAAATCGTAATAACAGACATTTTGCAAAGATAACAGAGATACAGTAAACAAATATTCTATTGAATGGTGGAAATAGAACATACTGTAATACAATTCCTAAAATGGTGGTAGCTATCTCTGAGAAGGGATGTGGCTGCTATGCTCATCCGTGCCAAGCTGAATACAAAATGAGGCCAAAGGGGCCTATTTATAATAATAATGAGGTGAGAACCCCAAAATTCCAAAACGTAACCCTAGAAGATGAACCGTCATAAAGTTTGTGGCCCCAAGGTGGTAAGTCGAACAGTCAACTTCCCAATGTCATAAATTTTGCATACGATCTCCGGTTTGGGTGTTCGATATCTTGTTGGAAAGGTTTGTCTAAGATTTACAACTTTTGTCCAGCCAAATGCATGCCAATGGCAACCATTTGGGCCCGAAACTCCAAAAAACTTCATTTAGTGCCTCAAAATGGATCCGGAAGTTTAGGACTTGAAAAATTACAGAAAAATAACTAGGAAACTGCCACAATGGACAATTGTTTTGAGCCAGTGGAATAGGTGGGTGGCCACCGATCTCCATCTGGATTATATTTTTTACTCAGAAGGCAAGTGGAGTGAAATACTATGATGTTTTTGACTCGATAAGAAATGTAAAAAACAATTGGTGTATACTTTCAAAGCAAATTATCACTACTTAAAAAACAAGCTTCTCTTTTCTTTTTTTTGTAAATGTTAACTGATGAAAATGCAACGAATAAAGAGAAAACTAAGACTATATTTTTGTAAATTTTGAGATTATATTAAAAAATTGAAAACAAAACTACTGTATGAAAATCAAATTCAAAAGTTTCTAATGTTTTCTTTTCACTTTTCAAATTGCTCAAAGACTACTATGCACCTAAATGCACAATACTTGAGTATGCTTGAATAAAATAACTGTATAAAATAAGCAAAATGAATTAAATCAGATTCATAAAACCAAAGATCAACCACCTAAGGAAGACTTGGAACCCTATCTTGGGCAGACACAATGAATAGAAATCACTGAGGTCAAACAAAGGCAAGTGGAAAACCAATACTATTCGCAAATAGAATGGGATATATAGTGTCTAGAACCCTAATCATTGATTCATACAACCAGCACTTGAACCTATAACCCAACAGGAAAATCCACTTCAAGTTGCTAACAGAAAGACAATCCAAACAATAATAACTCAAGAGCCTTACAAGAAAGAACAAGGTATGGATAACAAGGTCATCAAACTCGCAGTGCAATGCTCATAAAGAAGGCCACTCAGTAAGACAAAATCTATAAAAGGATAGGGACAAGAAAACCCTAACCCAAATATTTTGTGCTCAAGCTTGTACACGACTGTGTACCAGGGCAACCCGCATACTGTACGTGACTGTGCTATAGAGCAACCCACATACGCTGACCTCTGTACACGACTGTGTGCAAGAGCAACCCACGTACAGGTATAAAATTTTCAAATAAAAAGAAAAATTTTAAAGGTCTTCAAACACCACTCTAAGCATGAACCAAGACAAGACACCACACACTGAATCAAGGTAGAGACTGGGCACTGATCTACAGAATATAACCCACAGTAGTCTAGGCTCCCCAACAGAGTCGCCAGTTCTGTTGTTCAGGGATAAACACCGTGATAACGTAGGGTCTGGGCTTACCAACATACATCTAAAACTTGCAGACAATCAGCTTTAAATTACAGAAAGGAAATAGGAAGATATGTTGGACTCACCCGATTATCGACGGTTGATCCAAGCTTTGTCTTCTCTCGCTTTGCTTCTCTCCAAAGCTTTCAGGGATGCACCTCCTTCACCTGCAAAGAGTAAATTGTCCAAGTACAAACTTATACATGTATATATTACAGGTTAGATAAACAACATATATAGTGATTAACCAAATATATTTATCAACCATGATACATGGAAGAGACTCAACAAAAAGTTGGAAGAAGAATTCTATTTATTAACAATTAGTGAATGAGATAAGTGTACAACCCAACACCTGAAACAAGGACTCCTCTACAACAAAAGAACTCTGAGTTCTGCTACTCCAAAGACTTCTAAATATATACCACCAGCATAACTTTTCTCTCCAAGATTGATTGATTAATGCCCTCCCCAAGGCCTCTATTTATACTTTGGGAAATAAAGCAGTTTCGAAGGTTGAGGAGGTTGAGACAGTTGAGATAGTTAATGATTAGGGCTCAACTAATATGCATTAATCATGTTTTATATTTTTTAATGTCGAATGGATGTGTACGTGGCTATTGATATAAGAAACCCGCGTATGACACGTGATTTGTTTAAGGGAAACCCACGTACATATCTGTACGCGAGTTACAATGAGAATAGTCGCATACAGTACACGGGTTGTCAACATATAGATTTGTGTATGTACGCAAGTTTCAGTGGAGATAGTCACGTACAACAATCAACACATAGAAAATTAAAATGGCATGCTGATCAAAGGGTAAATGCATCTCATGTCATGCCCATCTATAGTGTTTAGGAAAAGTTCAATCCTATAGTGTCCTTTTGTGTACCAACATATGGAAAGTCGGCACTCGGATGGAGAAGTGCCATTTGGGTTAATATCACTCTTCTTATTTAATCACATGATAGATAGGTTTGGAGTCCCACAGTCTATTTTCATTGGCCACGGATCACATTTCCAGAATCAAATGATGACCGAATTGAGTACCAAGCTATGTTTTCACCATGAAAACTCAACACCTTACTATCCGTAGCCTAATGGTCAGGTTGAGGCCATTAACAACGTTTTAAAAACCATGCTGCGGAGGATGGTTGGAGATCATAAATCCAACTAGTACCTGACTCTCTTTTCTGCCCTTTGGGCTTATAGGACTTCGGTAAAAGCAACAACTGGTTTCACACCATTCTAGTTAGTTTACAGACTAGAAGTTTTCCTTCCTATCCAATGCTAGATTCTGTCACTAAAACTTGCAGTAGAACTTCTGCCAAACACTTCCATCGAGGAAGAGAGATTTCTATACCTGATGACCCTTGAAGAAACTAGAAGAGGTGTCTCCTTAGCTAATGAGGCACATAAGAAATGCGTTAATTCCCAATGCAATAAATTTGTTCAGCCTCTGGTTTTTAATGAAGGTGACCTAGTTCTAACCTACAATCAAAGACATGATAAACTAGGTAAAGGGAAGTTCGAGTCAATGTGGTATGCTCCCTTTGTCGTCAGCAAAGTTTTAGAGAAAGGAGCTTACGAGCTCATAGATTATGATGGGATACCCTTTAAGCAACCTTGGAATGGGTTGTACCTGAAGAGGTACTATGGTTAAATCATTTTTGTATGGTACCTTGTATATATGTATATTATTGGCTATAAATGTGTTGTGTCTTGATTCAGTAAGGTGTTGAGTTTAGTGTCCAAACTGTTTATACCATGTTTTGGTTATGCATATCAGATGGCTTGTTACGGCTTCGCTGATGGTGCTTGCCTTCATACCCTGAACCTTGCTTCAGCTGCTTGGGTTCTCTATTCCCTAGATCATGACTTGATTAGTTCAAGGGCAGTTTGTATTGGTCCCGCTACCAACAACATAGCCGAGTATCAGGTGGTAATAGATCTACTAACTAAGGCTGCATCTCAAGACATTTATGTCTTGGTAATGTTTATGGATTCACAATTAGTGTTTTTTCATCTAAACCATGTTTATACCATCAGAAACCTTGTACTCCTTCATTTATTTCGGAGAGTGTGTTTATTAAAAAGGTCATTCGAGTGCATTACTTATAGGCATGTCCCTAGGTCAGATAATATGATTGTTGATTCAATGGAAAACTACATCCTAGGCTGGTATATTTCCCATTCATAACTTGTAAAATAAACATGGTTCATTGTATAATAAACTATAAATGACACATGAAACTCATGTAAATATGGTTTCCATTTGAGACATATAAACACCGGTAATAAGTCTGTATATATATATATAAAGTGTTTTTAACAAAAAATGTGGTCACAATACCTCGTCTGAAGCACTGTGGCTTTCAGGAAATAAAAAATCATACAAAAAACCTTGAAGCTAGTCAGCTTTCAGTAGTACATCATGCATTCCACTATCTAGTGATGCTCATGATAGCACATGATATCCTGTGCTATCCTGCGAAGCAGTCAACTAAAATGGCTTGGCACCCTTGCGGCATGTCTTTGATACCTCATGGGGAGGTCATTTATAGCCGTGTCAAGAATTTCAATATTCATACATTATAAGTTTTCCTCCAACTCAATAAGGTGATCATCACCCCTATGAATAAATTGAGCCCCAACGTATCTATCCATAGGAGAAGATCCTCCAGGCCGTGCACCACCAACATCTGCATGTAAACATTAAGTCTAATTGTTAATACACATAAAAAATATAAAATATAAAAAACATTAAAACACCTTACCCCACTGGGAACCAGGTGATAGTGGTATATCAGGGTCACCTTTGAAATATGTCCCTACGTAGGCATAATCCTCTATCATGAGGATCTGATCTCGCAGCCAACGGAAGAAAGCAGCCTCGAATTTCACCTTGGCTCTGCCACCATCTGTACGAGCCATGATCTCAACCCACCTCATCATGCGTGGGTATCTAGCCCTAAGCTCATTGAATATCACCTGGGGTCTCATGAGAGGCACCCTCTCAAAGAAGAATCAAGCTAAGATGGACCCAAAACCAAACTGATTTAGTTCTCCCTGCCAACATTTTGTCAGTTGACCTTTGAAGACAGTAAGAAGTGCTTCCACCCAATTGTAAACCATAGATTCCATAGCTTCTAGGGAATATAGCATATGTGCTCGAGATGCCTGATGAGGTCCTTGGCTTCGAGCCAACCTTTGCTTGATGAATAGAATGGTGCGAAGTGGCATATCCGCCACCTCCCTAATTGAAATCTTCTTACCTGACATTCTCATGCTAAGCTGATAGTGACAATTGATCAGCTCCTAAGTAGTCATATTCCCTCCTTGGGAACCAGTAAGAGAGATAGGGGTCCCTCATCTGGAAAACCCTGTCAGGAAGTAGATGTCCTCTAGCTCTATGGTCAAAACATGAATCCCTACCTCAAAGTGTTGTTGCTCTCGGCTCCACATTTGTAGGATATATTCCAACAAACAGGGATGGGAAATCATGCTCAGACTCTGAAATAACTTCAGAAGGACATAACCACGTAGGGAACCCACACAACCTACATCTCCTGTGGTAGCAGCATCATCTAGGTTATGTTTCCTTTCTTTCCAGATAACCATTTTTTGATCCAACAAACCTGCCAAAAAAAATTCAAGATCCATTTAGAAACATTTCTCATCATTGAAATTGCTTAAAAAACTTTTGTTTTGGTCATCCCATTAGTATTTTGAATCCCATGACCAGCAACGCTTCTATCCAGTTAATACAAAGTGGTGCCACCGCCTGTGTCGAACTAAAGAGACATGGTTACTATCGAGCACCACCTTTCCTGTAAGGGCTAGGAGCGGTGCCCACATTTCCCATTTTAGGTTTGGCCTATGAGCTCAAAAAACCATGAAAACTAAAAATTGGAAACCATAAAATGAAATAGAATGGATTTATAGGTTACCTGGAACTGATATTGTGAAAAATGGACGATGGAAGCTCCTGTAATCTTTAGCTGTAGTTTCGTCTCCAAACTACCCAAAATGCTCTCCAAGGTTGGTAAATAGTGAAATGAATTGTTTTTTACTATTTACTTAGACTTTTATAGCCTATTTTTAGGGTTTTTTATGTTTTAAAATCATTTTTATAGAAATACCCTTTAATATCGTTCATGAAAGTCATTTTTCCGAATATTTTGGGAAACTAATGGTCGTTTAAGTCTTGTAGGGACAAAAAAATAAGCAGTAAAGTCTTTTGGGAAGTTCGTTTTTGACTTTTTCGTGCTTTTGAAAATGGAAAAGGTCCTCAAGCATTCGTTTAGATGCTTTGATCGCGCTCTAAAAAAACTAGTATCAAAGTTCCGATTCTTTTTCTGATTCTTTTCGGACTCGTAAAACGCTTTATCGTGAAAAGAGACCTAATGGAGTCTCCTTTAAACTCTTTTTGAACTCCCTAAATATTAAAATATTGTCGAGTACTTGTCTTCTTCATACTCGTAAAATTATTTGAAGATTCATCTCTCTGATGGTAGGTTATCTCTTTTTTGGTTCAGATGGGTTATTTACAAAAAAGGAACACTCCAACCAATCATGAGTGGAAGAGTTATCTTGGGTAATATTTTACACTTTTTCAGGCCCAAAAGACTAAATCATATGAAAAAGGACCCTTTCGAGTCTTCTTTTGTCTTCGTTCAGACTCTCTAAATGTGAATGATACCGAGTTAACTTTCAATGGAGTCATTAAACTAAACACTGAGAGACCCTTTTTTGGGAACGAACCCCTCCTTTCTCAAGTTTCTAAAACGTATGAGAATGGACTTGTCTTCGAATAAGCTACAATGAGTGTTGGTTACCCTATTTGGACTCATAAAAATGAAAATAGGCACTCATCAATCATGATGGGGAAATTAAGGGAAGGGAATCAATTAATTTTGCAAATAAAATGGCAGTTTGTCATCACCTTTGAACATGGCACTTGTCTATATTTCATTCAGTCAATTGGGTAAATTAGCTTGTCTCTGAGTCGATCCACTTTCATGAGTCATGTCGCTCCTTTGATTATTTCAAATAATGCATTGTCCAATGTCGTATTGTGTTCCGCCTCATCGAGTCAATGATTCCAAGTCTTTTTCCATGCCTCCCGATGTTCAAAGGGAAGTTAGAAGTTTACCTATGCAGTTAAAACAGCCTTTGTGTCAGTACTTTTGAGTCAATCCGATGGTTACATTATCTACAACATTCCAAAACTTTGTTTCAAGTTTCATTTCGTTGATGTGGGATTCATTATGGCCCTCCTTCGATGAGACTATTCATGTCGACATCAGCTCATCATCCGAGAATTAGTCATAGAAACCATTTTAGTACCTTGAAATTTGTATGCCTCAATGACAGATTCTCTCGCTCTCGACAGAGGTTCACATCATTGACCTTTGATCAAGAGATTTGACTGAGTGTTAGACATCAAAACATCTATTCACACTTAGTAGATTGTACTAGAGTACCTTGAGAATCATTGACATTAATGGTGATCTCCCTCACACTTGTTAACGGTTCACATCTCTGACTGGTAATAAAGCGGCTTCTGCCATGTTCGACTTCAGATCATTGTAATCACATGGTTAAAATTGTACTTTGTGGAAAACGAGATGAAGACCCTGCGTGTCTATTGGAAAGCACTCATAGTTTTCTCCCCAGGTTGCGATGGAGTATATTGTATGAAGTACCAGCATGGATCCACATTTGTATGGTCATGGCTATGCTCAAATTTGTGTCTATATGACACAGATCTACATTGTATGTCTAGTAGCTATGTCCAATTTTGAGTCCTCTATCACATGGATCTACATTGTATTCTAGTAGCCATGTTTGTTTATCTCTCTCATGGATCTGCCTTGTATTAGTCTGCAGCCATGATGAAGACACATTTTTGCTCATGAGTCAAAAGTAATGATGTATTTTAGATGCCTGGTTGATGATCTACGATCAAGTTTATTCTTTCCTCGAAGTGATAGCTTTATCTTTCAAACCTCTCACCTATTATATCCCTCTAGCCTCATGCTTTAGGGGGCATTCTGTTATACCTAAATCTCATCATCATCATGTGATAAGATCCCAAACTTCAATGTTTCCCTCGATCTCAAATTGTGAAGCAAGAACATTAGTCTAGACATCAAATTTGTATATGAAAATCCAACATCACTTCTACCCTTTAGTCAAAAAGCAGTACCTTCTTCAGCATCGCTTGTAATATGTTGGCAGTAAGCGGTGGCACTGCCTTTACCCTTAAATCAATACACGGTTCTTCCTAAAACTGCTCTGTCATGGTGAACAAGAAGAGGTGCCCTTGGTAAAAAGTGAAAAAGAGAGGTTCTCATGAAGCTTCTTGAAAGAATGCTTCATGGCACCCTTATCCCTGATCACTAGGGTCACATGGGCTCAAGATCCATCCTTGTAGGATCTCCTAGCCACCTCACCCATAAATTTTTCAACCATCCCTATCCATTGCAAGCCTATAAAAGAAAGATCAATCTCCATGAGTTGAGAGAGACTAATTTTATGATGTTTCTTTGATATTATGTCCTAAGTCATTCAAGAGAGCTTGAGGGAGCAAGTTGGAGCTGTAGGGGACAAGATGTTGGTTTTGTGAGAGAGCATAACAACACTAAGGCATAGGTTGTAAACTCTTTCTTCATTTTATTAATGTAAAGTTGGTTCCTTTCCCATATACTCGTTATGTATATTGCATGTTATTGTCAGATTCCTTAGTCACTGACATAGATATATAGATGATGTTCTGGTATCTTTGATCTCTTGTGTGTTTGATGTGTTTATGCAGGTATTTACTTGGAGACCTTTTGTCATAAGAGAAGAAACACTTCACTCCATCAAAGATATTATTCCATCTGTTTATAGATTCTAGGGAAAGTATTCCAACCTTATCATGAACTATTTGTTATGGATCTGAACCATTTATACTAGAGGAACAGCTTCTATCCATAGAAGGTGTGAAATTCCTAGCAACATGGGATGAAAAAATCATACAAGTTGCAAGGGACTTGACAAGCAATCCCCAAGAGCCTAGGAAGACTAGATCTCAATCTAACAATGCTTCATTTCCAAGTGAAAGTGATATTGCTGATTGGATCTGATCCACAGTTATATCAGAAATCTTGTCATGACCCAAGATGGAAAACAACAATGGAAGAAGAATTCCATGCTCTCCAAGTGAATGAAAGATGGGAATTGGTTCCCCTTCCTCCAAAGAGGAAGCTTGTTCAATGCAATTGGATCTTTCGAACCAAACTTGTTGCTGATGGTTCATATGTGAAGTAAAATGCCAAATTAGTTGCTAAGGGATACTTTCAATTCCATCGTGTGGACTACACCGAAACCTTTGAACTGGTTGCAAAGATGGATTCCATAAGACCAGTTCTAGCAGTTGCAGCTAGTAAGGATTGGCAAGTGCACCATATGGATGTCAAGAGTGAATTCTTACATGGTGCGCTATAGGAGGAGATAAACATGCACAAACTTGAAGGTTTCCAAGAGGATCCTTTACTTGTTTGAAGGTTTAAGAAATAACTATATAGACTCAAGCAAGCCCCCCCAAGGCTTGGTATGCAAAAATGGATGCTTTCTTGCTCTCAATTGGTTTCATTAAATGAAAATATGATACAAATGGATATTTGCATAAAAATGATGGTATTTTTCAGGTTATTGTACTGTATGTAGATAACCTCTTAATTACAGGGATCTACAACACTTCAATTGGTTCAATTAAGGCATCTCTACATAGTGAATTTTCCATGACAGATCTAGGATTGATAAGGCAATTTTTGGGTTTGGAAATTGAGAAAAATGAAAGGGGAATCATGCTTAGTCAACCAAAGTATGCTTGAGACCTGCTAAATAATTTTAAAATGACTGATTGTAAGCCATCCAAGTGCCCTTTCCTTTCTAGAATTAAACTAGGCGAATTTGTAAATTCTCCTTTGGTAGATTGTACATTGTACAGGAAGCTAGTTGGTAGTTTTTTGTACCTTACACATACAAGACCTGATTTGTCTTATGATGTAAGTGTTGTAGCAAGTTATATGCACCAGACACATGAGCTCCACTGGAAGGCAGCCAAAAATATCCTCCAATATGTCCAAGGAACCAAGATATTTGGGGTACACTATGTAGCTGGTGCTTCACTTCAACTAGCTGGATTTTCTGATTCGGATTGGGCTGGAGATCCCACTGAAAAAAAATCAACTTCAAGTTTTGTTTTAATGCTTGTTGAAGGTCCTATTTGCTGGTATAGAAATAAATAGCATACCATTTATCTTTCTTCTGCAGAGTCCGAGTACAGGGAAGCAGTGAATGTAGCCACACAGTGTGTTTGGTTGCAAGGAATTCTTCGGGAATTTGGTGTTGCTATTGATTCTCCTACCAACATTTGGGTGGACAATGAAAGTGTCATCAAGATATATATTGATCCAGTTCAAAGGAAGAGAAAAAATCATATTAATATCCATATGCACTACATTTGCGTCTTAGTGCATGACAGAGTGATTTCCTTGTAGTATTGCCCATCCACCGAGCAAACTGCCGACATTTTCACCAAGAGTTTCACTAAGAATAACTTCACTCACTTGAGATATTTGCTTGGAGTGAGTGATGGATGGTGATTTATACTATTTTTTCAGGTTTCATCCCCATGTCGATTCTTGAGGGAAGGTTTTTTCCCATGTGGTTTTCCTTCTTTTCTTCACTTCATATGGACAAATAAAACTTCTAATTATGTATTAAGGTGACTTGATCCTTTGTTGCCAAGGCCTACTACTTTATTTTATGATTTGTACTAAGTTTTTTGGAAAGGGAGGGTGTTAGAACAGTAATCCAACCCCTTATTAACTTATTCCAAGTTCCTAGTCAATTTTATTACATTCGTGCATTAATACACTATGGTTTGGACTTAGGTAGCTTAATTGGGCATAAAAACCAGTTAAATTGGGCCTTTCACACCTACATGAGAACTCCAGCTTAGTAAAACCTATACATGTGTGCACTCATCATTTTTTTTGCGCTCCCATTCATTGAATGTGTGCATTGTGGTTGACTAGGAGCACTAGAGGTGGATTTTGGCCAATTTTGGACTGTTTTGGATCATTTAATGCCACCTAGAGCCTCTCACTCACCTTATTTTGAAAACGTACACATGCCAAGGAGTCATGATTACTCCAA
Source organism: Pseudotsuga menziesii (assembly GCA_001517045.1). Lineage (NCBI taxonomy): Eukaryota > Viridiplantae > Streptophyta > Pinopsida > Pinales > Pinaceae > Pseudotsuga > Pseudotsuga menziesii. The sequence continues at coordinate 215,216 of LPNX010636652.1, read as the reverse complement.
GTCACTTCATCCACATCCACACATCCATTCGTGGCCATTTGGGCTGCGTTGGAGCGAGTTTGGCCCACCTAGGGGGGATTGAGGCCAATTTGGCCAATTTCACATGTACAGTCATTTTGGGATTCCTAAGCCTCACAAACCACTTCAGATGTAATATAAACCTATTACTAATATATTCACATGTTATACAGTCAAATAATATCAATTTTTAGTTCACATTGCATGTGTAAAATTGTTCTCTTTTAATGGTTTTTTTGATGGTTTTGCATGAAATTCGATTTGTGAGTTTCTATAAGGCTCCTAGCTATTGTTGTATATAAAAATTATCACACTTATATATATAATTTTTTATTTTATCAATTGAGTATATTTCACTACCATTCCACTCCATTCATCAATTTTTTTAGTCAACTTGGTCAAGTTGTGTCACAATTCTTCATTTTCTTTATACTTCCTAGATGATTTTTCAGGTTGCTTGAGCAGAGTGTGATTTCTTACACTCCCTTTTAGGTTATTTTTGAAAAATATTAATATATATCAAACCCTAGGCTACACCACAAATAGATCCTTCTATAAAATTTAATCAAATTTTAAAATGTCATACCTTTTTCAAATCCTGATTTGAAGACTATTTTATGGATGAATTGGAACGGAGATCAATTTGAAATTTCAGCTCCTCTATGTATGAAAATTATTCTTGTTGTATATTGATATTTCCTCTTTCCAATTCCATAGGTTTTACCTAACAATTATGTCCCGATAAAATGTTATTGTGAATCAACCAACACTTCTTATTTTTTGTCCTTCCAAAAGAGCAGAATTGTACGGTCTATCAGCTGTCCAATATTTTTTATGTGAGGCTAAAAAATATACTGCATATACTATGGTATGTGCTATTTTTATGCAATATGTCTCACTTAATTTGGATCTCTTATGCCCTAGATATGACCATTTTTCAAAGAACAACTATTTTAGACCATTTTTTGGACTAGTCAAAAACCCTAGATTTCACAGTGAATATCTACAAACCTGTAATGAATCAAGATATGAAAATTGTACCACATATAGATAAGGAATTTTTTCTAGGAGGGTTTTGATTATCACTATTTAAAAAATTGTAGAAATTTTTTTATATTGAAAGTTCCAAGATGACTCGCTTTGGAAGCGACCAAGCTCTGATACCAAATGTTAAGCAACAAATTCCCCAAAAGAGCATGAAAAGAGCATAAAGAGACCAAAAAAAGCAACCCACGCCTTAATAGTGAATACAAGAGATGAATAGAAATCATGTTATATAGGTAAACCTCCTTATACAATGTACTTAGTACATAAGACAAACAAGATGCTCCATATGAAAGGTCTCCTTCCTATATATAGGAGACTAAGTGGTACAATTCCAACTAATTGACCCAATTCGACATAACTAATATAACCATACTATTTACAATTAGAACTAATGGACCGAAGCTGACATAAATACTAATATAATGTGCCATGCTATAGGGGGGATGTGCCCAACATTTAGGGCTTAACAAGAAACTCATCATGACCCTCATGAATGCAGAAAGTTGTCTTGGGTGTGTCCAACTCTTTCATCTAAATTTGATGGTAGCCCAATCAAAGGTCAAGCTTAGTGAAGAATTTGGCTCCATGTAGCTCATCTAAGATATCATCAATGACATGAATATGAAATTTATCTTTGGTAGTTAATTTATTGAGATCCCACAATTATAGACAAATGTGCCAAGTGCCTTCCTTTTTGAGTCCCATAAGGACAAGAAAGCAATAAAGAATTTTTCTAGGACAAATTATTTTATCCTACAACAATTCATGAATGAATTTTTGATTTCATTATTTTTGGAAAAGGGGTTTCAATAAGGATATACATTGGGAGGTTAAATTCCTAGAATTAATGGAATACCATGATCATGTTCCCCATAGTGTGGTGATAAACCCTCTTGTGCCTCAAAAACTTGTTGATATTGGGAGAGAACATGTTGAAAGCTATGGTAAATGTCCTTTGTGGGTGTTTACATGAATTGAATGGAATTGAACTAATCATTGATACCTAAGTGTCATTTCTTCAATCATTTCTCCACATGATGGGAGGATATGATTTTGGGAGTGTCGTAAGTACTCCCTTTGAGATTATGTGTGTACCCATCCTAAGAAAATTTGAGAGGGAGTGCCTTGAAATTCATGGTGATAGGACCCAAAGCTCTGATTAATTCTATCCTCAAAACTATATCATAACCACGCACAAACACTCATGTCAATTTCAAACATGTGTTTTTTGAGATGGTAATCACCCATTTGTAGCTTCACATTTTCACAACTACCGCAACATTTCATCATACCCCCATTCGCCATCACAGTTTGGAAATTGGATATAGGGTGGATATAGTAACTATTTCTTCATATACTCACTGATGAATGAAATTATGGGTGTTTCCACTGTTAATTAATAGAATTAATTTATGGTGCTTGATATTTCAATGCCTAAGATATGGAAAAACCTTTAAAAATAATGGAGTAAAAATTGGGGTTGCTCCTTAGGAACTAGCATATCAGGGGTATCTTCTAAGGATAGTGTAGTACCATCCACGTCGAGTTCAAGTGGATATTCCATGGGTTTGTCCTTGAGAGAATCATGTGGGGATGCCTTGATTTGGAATCATTTATGTTCTTTGCATTTATTCCCTCAAAAATACTTTTCATCAGAATCATAATGAAGTCCAAGGCATTGATGTTTGTTGATATTGAGGGTAAAATTTTGGATTCATAAGGGTAGGGTGGTGTAATTACTGAAAGTAGTGGCCATGGGAGACCCTATGCGGATGGAAAAATAAGGGTGTTTGGGTTGGGAATTGATAAACATTTCAACTTCTATATATCTATCACATGAATCCAACCAAGTGGAGGGTCAATGCATAATGATAAGGGCTCAAATTGACTCCTTAAGACCACTGATGAAGCATTCCTGGATTAAAAAAATCAAAGAATATCTCTATGTTGATTGCCAATTTCTCAAAGGTTGTAATGTAGTCCATAATTGTGCCACTCTAGCATAATTTGGTCAACCAGCCTAGGTAGTGTGTCTCAGTAAAAACAATCATGAAGGATCTTTAGAAATTGGATTCAAGGGACATAATGTAAATAAGATTTTTGGTAACATTGCCACCATCTCCAATGTTCTTCGTCTAATAGAAAACCCCAATTTTTAACTTATGAAGATCGTCCTTAATTCCATGGAAGGAAAAATAATGTTCCATTTGGGTCCCAACCTAAGGGGTTAGAGCATCAAATCTAAACATGTCAATATTCGAGAAGGAACGCCATGAATTTTTATCCTCAAAGAAGTGAGATTGGGTTTATGAGAAGAGAGTGTGAGAGCCATGTTCTTCAGTGGAAATTGCTTCATGAGTTGGGTCATTCAATTTTGGAGCGAACCCTAGATGTTGAGCAATAACATTCACCACAAGTTCGTTGTTGGTTAGCTTTGTGTGGTTGTCCTCCATAGTGACTTTGAGTTTTTCAACTGATTGCTTCAAGAATAGACCATGGTTGTTTGGAATTTAAGGTCTTGGGGAGTATCCCAGTCAGGGGTTAAATTTGACGGGCACCCTTACCCATCAAAGAAAAAAAAAATTACGATTTCATTTCCAAAACTGCCCTGCATATAAATTTTAATAATTCTTGTTACCCTTCTTTTGAAATTTATTCCTGGGCAGCCAAAATGTTCTATAAGTCGGGCCAATCGTATGGTTTTCCTTATTTTTGTATTAATTTTCCATGCATTTGAATTTGGTACTGTTGTGATTGATGTTTTTAAGATTATAAATAATAATACTATATTATATGAATTACATTTCATTTATTGAAGTGTATAAATATATTAATTCAATCATAAGTCTCTAAATATATCACATATCTGTTTCAAATCTAGTTCAAAACCAGCAACAAAGCAATTTCAACAATATATCAAAATGTTGTAACAAAATTATAAAGGACATAAAGCATAATGAACAGTAACAAAAAATAAATAAATGAATAGTATTGTTACTTCCTAAATAATGGATCCCTTCCTTCTTTGGAACCGTGCTACGTAAGAAACTCAAGTCAACACCACTGACTCATAACAGAGAGCTTTGCATTAACGTCCAAAAAATAGTATTACAAGTTCAACAATTCCAGAATTGTGAATATCATGGTACTCACTAACTAGCTTTCAGATCATGCACATTTTCTATTTATTTTTATAACAAACTACATAATAATAGAAATCAATTTCTATCACATCATCTCAGATGATGGATAGAATCAATTCATTGATATATCATTTTCTTTGTAACATACTCATGAATGGGGAGAAAATAAACATTGAAGTCTAAAAGAATAAGGATCTCGCGCATGATACAAAATTAAAATTGCAAGCAGCCTTATAATGAAGTGTTTGAAATAAAATATACAAAATTCTAAGCCAGATAAGGAATTAATCACTAGTTAACTGGCGATAGCGATGGAGCTCTAAAAATTTTGAAACATCGATCTTGGCAACAATTTAAAAGTTTTTGTTGTACAAACTAGTGGCGAATAGGCATAGATTTCAATTAGTTTTACGAATCACTTGTATTTTCTATAGAATTATAATTTATGGCATGCTTACAACATCTCATTTCTGATCAACTATACTGAAGGAAGTGAGAATAGATGCATTGATGCATTGTTAAGAGAGTAAGTAAAAATTGAAGGCTATATGTACAGAGTGAGATTTGTTCTTACCAACACTTGAAGTGTTACAATTGAGATGTGTTCTATCTTCCTTTATCCATTGCATTCCCTCCATTGACAAAGTGCGATTGAAGCACTCCATGTTGAAAGAACCATGTTATCATCACTGGACTGACCCCAAAGAGCCCTTTATCTTTGTAATAAAGTCGCATCAAGGATAAGCTGAGTAGTTGTTAGCAACACAGACATATAGCATAAGATGTTGAATACTAGAGAGAAGAGAGAGCTTGAAATCTAGTGTTGTCTCTGAAACTCTCAAACCCATTTGATTAACAGACTTAGTGGTTGTTTTGAGTTTCAAACCCACTTGATTAACAGACTTAGTGGTTGTTTTGAGTTTCAAACCCACTTGATTAACAGATTTAGTGGTTGTTTTTTATATTTTTTCATCAAAAGAATGTAGGATTTTGCATACATTTGAGTGCATAGACATTGGGAAGCCTCCACCATCCTCTACTTGAAAAACTCTACAAAATTATTAAAACATATTAATTATGACATCCATAAAATGTCGGCTTTGGATAAAAATCCAATTGAGTTGGAGGATACAAGTTCCCTGGATGTGGGTGTTGGCTTTATAGACTTCACTTCAAAGATCCATGAAGAAAAAAAGAGATTGAATGACATATGAGCATAGGAAATCTTGCTCCAATAGGAATATGTGTAAGGTGGCTGGAAAATGGTTTTATAATATTGCAGCAGTGAATTATTACAATGGGGGAGCTGGGAGGTTGTTTATATTGCATACTTCGTTGTTTATTTTTTTGAATTAACTATTGTCTTATAAAAAAAATTAAACCTAAATCCATGAAGCGATTCAAAATGTTGGAGGAAAAATTAAACCTAAATCCATGAAGTGATTTAAAAAGTTGGAGGGAAAGTAGGTGGACACTAGACTCATCCTTAGTGCTTTAAATTTATACTTATATATATCCATTTACAGGAAACTTTTGTGGAAGATAAATTTATGGAGCAACACTAGCACTCTGCATAATTAAATTTATAGTTATATATCCATTTTCATGCAACCTTTCTGGAAAAACAATTTATGGAGTAGCACCAATACTTTGCATAGAAAACTTTTCCGGCTAGAAACTAACTATAGAACCCAAAAAAATGATAAGTTGGAGGGTATATCCATCAAAGTGGGTTTTATTTTCCCAACTTTCCATTAGTCATTTTTCATTAAATTCTTACAAGGAAGAAAATCGTTGTTGAATGGTTTGACATCCTGCTAGTGAACAATGGGTACATGAATCAGCCTTCCTAACCTGTCGCCAAGAAAATCATTGTTGAAGAGTTCGATAGCCTGCTAGTGAACATTGGGCACATGAATTGTTCTCTTCCAAGGTTTTTTTGGAGTCTTCCTTCCCAAATTTCCCGCAAGAAAATCATTGTTCAAGGCTTCGACAACCTACTAGTGAACACTAGGTGCATAAATTGTTCTTTGCCGGGGTTTTTTTCTCTTGATGTGGAGGAGTTAAGGAGTGAGGACATACTGGAAATGGAATATTATAATCTATGAATTGAGACAATAAACTCATTTTTCAAAATCCAAATTCCAATAATAAGCTTTTATCAATGGGAATTCTAGAAACAGTTGTGCATTAATGAAATCCAACAAGTCCATAGCAAGTTCTAAGCACCCCGCCACAAACTCATAAAGAGTCTGTCATAGGTGCCATCCATATGGTCAGCATGTATGGTCATTCCTCCGATTGCATATTGTTATACGGGATTTCACCACACTAGGTGAATCACACATTATATGGCCTTCCCCTGTCCCGCTGCAGACTCATTAGCCCCTATGGACTACTTTTTGTCTTTTGATGTGTCCTTGATCATCCCTAAAAACCATATAAAAGTGATATACGCAGCTTTTTCCCTGATAACCACGTACATACGCGAGTTTGACCCCTATAGACACATACATCGGGATGTGTGCATAATACAAATCCTTTTGGAGTTTTCTTTGACTTGGATCTGACTCATATGACTCTTGGCCTTCCATATGCCTTGAGATCACACGGATTCGACCTTTCATTATCCCATGTGAAGCTATATAAGGAACCCTTTGGTACATTAAAAGAGGAGAAAGATAAGAGAGAATTGAGAGTAACGAAACTATAGTCCATTGTTGCCAGAACTTATGCTTGAGTCTGCATCCCTTTGTCCCTTGGATCACTGTTGTGTTCTTCCCAAGCTTTCCTTTTTCTAGTGAGCTTGCTATCTGAGTGATGGAGGATTGAGGTGGTGGAGGCCCAAGTGGGGGATTCATTTTCTCTAGTTCGCAGACGTGCCGTCAAAGGTTGTCACTTGTAATCTCTGATTTATATTAATAGAAATATCTTTTCCTGTCCAGTAATGTGTATTTGAATGAATATTGTATCCATTGGAATATGTCAAATGCTTTGATATTATTGATTATATATGCTAGAATAGATCTAACACCATGATATATAGTATTCTTGTATTGTTTACTTGTTGTTGAGGAAGTATTCTATCAATTCAAGCTGAAAATTGAAAAGCTCAACGGGGATCTACTTCAACCGTCCAGAATAAGGTACGAGGTTCGATCCTTTAGTGTTAGACATTTTATTTCTATTGCATATTGGGAAAGATTGATTTTTGGAGTCTAGCTATCTGTTGTGGTACCCCAAGCCATAGGAATGTCTCTCCGTAACAGAATTGGCGACTCCGCTGGGGATGTTCCTTGTTTTTATTTGGGGTTTGCGGGCACAATGGGCTTGATATTATTGATTTGCTCTCTGTTTCTCCCTGTTTTTGTGTCACATTGTATAGTATGGTTGTCCATTGACACTCCCCTTTATTGGTTTGGTCTTGACCTGATTTTTACCACTGCCTTCTCTGTATACGCGGGTTTTTGGACAACAGTCACGTACATACGCGGATGTTTGGCCAAAAGGCACGTACATACGCAGCTGTTATTTATACAGTCGCGTACATCCTCCCTTTTGGTGAGTCTGATGTTGTGGGAAGTTGTTGGGTGGGTTGTGACTGTGGTTGGGTCTTCCTTGGGTCTGAATTTGTCTGTTGGATGCTTCTTTTGTGACCAGAGACCATTCGTGCCTAGCACAGGTATAACGTCTACACTGGCATATAGGTTAGGTTCACTACCATTTGCATTTTGCATGACCTTATGACCATGTCACTATATCCTTTGGTACGAACCCACTCTATTATGTCACAAAACCTTCTTGCTGCTATAGAAGTGGCATTATATGAGTGGTAGAGCCACACCTTACATGGGTACCCTAGATAGCACCTTATTTGCATTTGGTGCCCATGCCGATGTTTCTCCCTTTAGGGTGTGGGAGTCTGTTGTATAGTATTGCCATGACATTTTGCAAGAGCCTCATACTCCTCTTGATCTTATGCTGGCCATGATCCCCCGGACTCCCTTGTATCAAGTTGTGGATGCATTATCATGAACTTTTCCTGTCTTATTGAGCTTTATGCCATCTCCCCTGACATTGCGTTTCAGCCATATAGCCCGAGCTTGTCTCATGTCTAGCCATGCAGAGCCTTTCTTTATATCCTTCACAGCTTGATTCCCTTTTTACCGGGAGGGGATTTTCCCCCGAGTGTCGATATCCTACACATGTATCCTTGCATTGAGCATAGGTATGTTCCACTGCTTGGAACTAGTTTGTTTTCCCTAATGACACTCGTCTCCTCCTAGTTTGTAACTATAAAGCTAGTTTATTCTTTTTTCAAGCTTTTCAAATAACTGAAAAGGACCAAAAAAATCAAAAAACCAAAAATCCGGACAAGAAAAGATATTATCTTTGGCAGCTGTCGAGTCGTTTCACCTTCGAACAGAGCACTGTATATCACATCCATTGGTTGGGTTATAGTTTGACTTAGGAGCTGTACTCATTATCTGAGTTTATCTCCATCGACTGGTTAAGCTTCCAGTCCCTATGGAGCCTCTGTTGATGCCTCCTGTGTCACAGAGATGTCCCAGTTTGTATATCGAGTCTATGCTGCCTTCATTCAGTCACCATACGCCGTTATGCTCTTGTTCGAAGGAAGTTGAAACCTGAGTCGGCCATTCCTCAGCTATCTTGACTTTGTATGTCAGCCATTCCCGGTACAGTTACTGGTTCATGCAACTTATGATCGAGTCCTTCCGCATTATACAGCCTTGCTGAGTACCTCGTGTTGGATGATGGGGGATGCCCTAATTCCCTCCTTCCAGCGGATTTCATCCCATCAACTTCAGATCATTTATTCTGGGATTGGATTCTAGAGTCATTTTGAGTGCCTTGAGACTTGCAGTCATCAGTGGCAGGTTCTCTCGCCATCGACAATTTTTGGGAATACATCAATGTCCCCTGATCGATGGTTTCTCTTAAGTGTTCGACCTCAACACATTTATTCACACTTGTTAGTTTTCACTCTAGTACCTTGATTCCCATTTTCATTATTGGTGGGTGATCTCGCGTCTGTTAACGGTATACATCAATGACCGGTAATCAGACAATGGACTACTATGTTCAACCTCGACACCTCTATTCGCATAGTAGGACATGTACTCGTAGCGGTTTGTGTAGAATACCTTCCAGATTGGTGGCATCCACTATATGCTCCCTCCTTGATCGTGCCAGTATTCATGAGATTTCAGCTCTCGTGACTTGTTCCAGTATATGTCAGACATTTCCAGCCACTATGGAGATCTTGATCTGTTATATATCTTCAGCCTTTGTGGAGATCTTGTTCCTTTGTATATCTTCATCATGGAGATTCCGATCTATGTATATTGTACGTGGCGATGACCACATATGTGTTCTGATGTTTCATGCCTATTAATGGCCATTGTACTCTTATGTATCCGGAACTGCTATATGTACTTGCAGTTATATGCAGAGTTGTATTATGGTATTATGTTGATTGGGTGGCTGGTCTTCCATTTGGGTACCTTCATCACTTCACTTCTGGGATGGACTTATAATGTATTTCGGCCATCGTATAACCCCTCTGATCTCATACATTAGGGGGCATCTGTTATAGCGGATTTCACCAAACTAGGTGAATCACACATTGTATGGCCTTCCCCTGTCCCGCTGCAGACTCATTAGCCCCTATGGACTACTTTTTGTCTTTTGATGTGTCCTTGATCATCCCTAAAAACTATATAAAAGTGATATACGCGGATTTTTCCCCGATAACCGTGTACATACGCGAGTTTGACCCCTATAGTCGCATACATCAGGATGTGTGTATAATCCAAATCCTTTTGGAGTTTTCTTTGACTTGGATCCGACTCATATGACTATTGGCCTTCCATATACCTTGATATCGCACGGATTCGACCTTTCATTATCCCTTGTGAAGCTATATAAGGAACCCTTTGGTACATTGAAAGAGGAGAAAGATAAGAGAGAATTGAGAGTAACGAAACTATAGTCCATTGTTGCCAGAACTTATGCTTTAGTCTGCATCCCTTTGTCCCTTGGAGCACTGTTGTGTTCTTCCCAAGCTTGCCTTTTTCTAGTGAGCTTGCTATCTGAGTGATGGAGGATTGAGGTGGTGGAGGCCCAAGTGGGGGATTCAGTTTCTCTAGTTCGCAGACGTACCGTCAGAGGTTGTCACTTGTAATCTCTGATTTATATTAATAGAAATATCTTTTCCTGTCCAGTAATGTGTATTTGAATGAATATTGTATCCATCGGAATATGTCAAATGCTTTGATATTATTGATTATATATGCTAGAATAGATCTAACACCATGATATATAGTATGCTTGTATTGTTTACTTGTTGTTGAGGAAGTATTCTATCAATTCAAGCTGAAGATTGAAAAGCTCAACGGGGATCTACTTCAACCATCCGGAATAAGGTAGGAGGTTCGATCCTTTAGTGTTAGACATTTTATTTCTATTGCATATTGGGAAAGATTGATTTATGGAGTCTAGTTGTCTGTTGTGGTACCCCAAGCCATAGGAATGTCTCTCCGTAACACATATGTACATAAATCATCAATCCCACTGCCATGACGTACTCAGCATGCCCATCTCTCATACCATATCACCAAGCCATCTTCCATGCCAAGTTCGTGATGCCATCTTCTATCACCGTATATGCCATCTCCCATTTCAATACTGTATATGCCATCTCCCATGTCAATACGTTGCCATCTGATATGGAATGATAGTGCTTGCCTTAGGTTATTCCCATATATTTGTTTGAAGGTAAATTATTCATGTTTGTCGCCCCCAACAGCATTCTCTAATAAATCAACTTTGTCTTCAAACTGTGCTCACCAATTTTAATCGAAACAACAACGTTGATGATACCTTTTCTCCAATCTAGTTGTAGCCTCTTCTAGGAGACGAGATTCCACCAACAGTGAATTCCCAAGGTATCATGTCCTTCACATATTCTGCGTTAAATCTCTTGTGCATATTCCAAATTATAGATCTCAACTAATTCAGTTTCTGCTTCTAGGATATGAAGAGGAGCTCGATAGTTTCTGTTGGGAAAGAAATAATAAATTACAAATATAGGGAACAAGGAGATAACAAACCATATCTTCCTTTGCGTTGTGAAAACCAATCAAACTTTGTGTTACTTTTGTTTTCAAATTTCTACAAGATGGATAGAAAAACCCATAGAAAGTTGATTGAAGGGCCCTTATACGGTTTCAATGAGGAGATGAACCGAAAGAGAATCACTTTGATTACTTGTAAACTCTTTGGTAGGGGAATTGGTAAAAATATGAGCTTGTGTTCCATTTCAAAGCCAATCACTCATTCAATGTACTGCCTCTTGAAGCTAATGGTTGAAGCTAATGGTTACAAATTATATACTATTATATCTACATTTTTATATTGAAGTCAATTATTTTATAAAGATGTGGATATGCGAGCCATTTTTAACATGATCCAATTGGATTTGTAGTTGGACGTTGGATTAGAAGGATGATATTCTTACATTTGTTATTAAATGTTGGATTCTCATGATAATATTTTTAGATATAGAAATTTGGGTTTGTTTTACATTTTAGCCCTTAGCTTCTAGTTTGTTATGCTGTTGTTTTATATGCTTTATAATAGAGTAGATCCTTTAGTTTATAATAAGCATTACTATTGTTAAATAGTATTTGCTTTTTTATATTTTTAGGTTTTTATAATATAGTGTAGTCTTTCCATTATATTAAGGAATTTTATAATTTTATATTAATGAATTTTAAATTTTTTTTATTTTAGTTTATTACGAAATTGTTTTTAAAATAAATTTAAGTTAACTTTAGACATAATTTTAAGCTAAAATACTTTTTATTAAAATATCAAAATAATATAAATTAATTAACAATTTTTTCCATTTAAAAATTGATTTGTAATAAAATTTTAGGGTTTCAAACTCATATTAAAATAGTAGTCACTGGAAGAGTTAGTCGGCTTAGTCAACTAGACTCATTAGTCAGCTAATTGTAGATGAGGTTGACCTCATAGTTCGTGCCGGTTGGTTGAACCAACATGTAGTTACTATAACTATTTTGTAAATGTATATATAGGTTGTTGAGCCAGATAGATACTTGGTTCGGTTTATTGTATGAACCCACATGTGTATTAAGTAATATAATCTATTGTTTTGTCTACCATTCTTGTCGCTTGATTCTGTTATGTTTATATGATTCTTTACATGTATTAATGGTAACCTTGCAATCTAATTGATTAAAACATTGGTTCTGTTGTCGATAGTACATATACAGATGAAATGACTATGACTATATGATTTTAGAGTAGGAGATTAAGAACTGGTGGGAACGTAAGATTGCGAATTATTTGCAAAATTACACTAGAATAAATAGACTAACTATTACCCAAGCAAAGGAGAATCTCTTCTCTGAAACACATGGGAAGTTTGTCAAGTCCGAACCTCAGTCTTTAAAGAAACTACTGGATGAAACAACCAGCAAAAATTAAATACCAACAGTTGCTCCAGAAGTTAACAAGAGAAGGTCGTACAAATTTTTCGTTGTGGTTTGAAAGAATCGCTAACAAGTTCTGTGAGAAAAGAGCAGTCGAAGAAAGAGTCTCCGTAGAGAGTATCAAAGATATATTATACAACGACCTAACTAAATAGTTCTTGTGTACGTTGCTGACGCTTTTTTTTAAATTCTTGATCGACAAGGGTGTGGGCCATATTTTCGAAATTAGACCATTACTGATAGACCCGCCATCAAACACAAACTAGGTGGATAAACAAGAGGAGATGGAAAATTTTGTCAAATAAAGAGAGTGGGAGTACTTTCTAAACAAATAAACAGTTCCACCCGGGATTACTAAAGTGTTTGGGTCAGCTATGGGGGGGTAGCTGGTTATGTTCTATAGTAGAGTAGAAGAATTCTAGCTGACTTATGAAAAATGCCACCACCAGCGATGAAAAGTCAAACCAAAAAGGAGATAATTCGAACAATGACTCACAAAAGCAATCCGAATATACAAAAGATAGAACAAGAGAAGAGGAGAAAATGAAAGGAGGAAATTAGAGAGAATGATGACTAGAGTGATAGAACAAAAAGAGAATCTGCTAGAGTCGGGTCATGACCGACAAAATGAAGGCGTTGAAGAAGAAGTTTCACCAATGGAAGAATATTTATGGATAGAGCATGGTGAAGCTATCCAAGTTTATATACCCCAGAACATTACACCTCATTCTCTGTTAAATTCTAGCCAAAGTGCCAGAGTGCAGGATATTGTTCAAGAATATTTGGGACTACGAGTTGGCGAGTTAGGTGTATGGAGTCTACTAGGAAAAGAAGGAAACGATGTTGACCATCTGGTAATTTAGCAACCAAAGGAAGGAAATTGGGTTACCTTTCACCCCTTTTTGTCTAACTGAAGTATTCATCTACTTTACTCGAAACATGAAGGATCACCCCCTCAACCAATCACAGTTTTAGGTAACACAATAGATCAGTCGGAATCACAAGAGAGGATACCCCAAGCACAACAATTTACTTGGGTATCATCAGATGGAGTCGACGAGAATTGACTTTTTGTCGAAATAACACTGACTACTACAAATAAAACTTCTAATGGGAACAAGATTTATGTTGAAAAAATCTATGAAGAAAATAGATTCATAGGAAGTAACCCACCACCACCACCTCCACCGCCAGGAGGAGACGTTGAAGCTGGAGATATGGCGCACGTGTCTACACAAAACCCTCTCTGTGAGGGAGATGAAGATCCCAAACGACATTGGTTTGTTTGTGAGTCGACTTGGGAAGAAAATGTTGTTACTAATGAAGATCGAAAGATGGCCCATCTCATTGGTGCTTTACAAAAGCGAGCACTCACATGGTACATGGCGTACATATAAAAGACGTTAAATGCTACTAAGGCACAAATTAAAGAGAAATTCATGAAATTATTCAAAACTCCATATGCAAAAAATCTAGCAGCAAAGAAACTAAAGACTACAGTCTAGGAACTGACAGAAACAGTTCGGGAGTACGACAAAAGATTTAAATACTTGCTTAGCCAATTTGACTATAATATAGATGAGCAATTGTTAATCCAATGGTTTGTTGCATGACTTCTACAAAATATTTTAATGCATATCATATTGGACAACTTTAATACTTATGAAGATGCATTAACGAAGCTGTTACAAGAAGAAATGGATGAGGACTATCCAGTAAACCCTAATGATAGTTGTATTGAAGAACAACTAGAGATTATGCAAAAATCATTACAGGAATTCAACCTCAAAGGTCACGAAGTCTGGTGCATGAAATGCTTGATGGTCGGGCACACAAAGGATAATTTCCAACAAGAAGATTGTCGACAAGATGTACGGTTCATTCAGTCAAAATGATTTTGCGACATTTTCTAGGAGCATAGTTTACATGTGAGAAAAGACTGTCCATACAATATGAAGAACGAAAAGGCTCGCTGGTGCACAATATGTGAGTTTAAAAGCCATACAACAATATAATGTCAGATAGATAGAATTATCATGCAATTTACCAAACCAATGTTGTTGCTCAAAATAATAGCGACAATAATATAAAGAACAACAATGACTAGAACGACCAAAATAACCAAATATTTGACAGTCAAAGGTACGATTTCCAGTATGATAACAATCGTCGTGGATGATTTTTAGGTCTAGGCCGATACTTCGGGAATTGAGATAATAGATCAGGACGATCGATCCATTTTTATACGTGCTTAAATGAAGGACATCGACATGGTGAGTGTCCATACAAGGATCGAACTAACCTTAAATTCTGTACAAGTTGTGGTGTCAATGATCACTCTTTAGAGTATTTCCCCACCATGCCTGAAAATATCAACAAAAAGAAAAATGTTAATGTCTTGCCGAGTGTCCAAAAATGTGATTTTATTCGCACTAAGAACTTGAAAATTGTTACTAGACAATGTACTAAAATCGGCAATGATAATCCCAAAATAAGCAAAATAAAGAATAAATATGACTATCCCAATCAGTTATACGAAATCAACTATATAATAATGTGTCGACTATATTTCAAGAATTAGCTGCACAAGAAGTAAATGATGATGAACAACATAAGATGTCTCAAGAATTAATAAATTTAATACATAATGATAATTCTGTTGCAAAATAATTGACTTGTTGTACAATCTTAAGAGTAAATCTGGTACCAACAAACAAGCCAAAAGCATCTGTAGCTTGAATCAAAAAGATAAGAGTGACGTTGACCCTCTATTCGACCTAGAAATTGAAGGTTACCATGTCTGAAAAAGTTGTTCTCGACTTCGTATCACAGGTAAACATCATGAACAGGGACACATGGGAACAATTGGTTAAACCTTGACTTAATGAATCTGGTAGATATTTAAAGTTAGCATATCAAGGAATCATTGAACCCATTGGTGTTTGGAGGAATATCGACACAGCTATAAAAGGTATCACTACAAAAGTCGATTTTGAAATTATTAACCCTAAGGAAGGTTCGAGCTCCTTTCCAGCCTTGGTAGGACAACCATGGGCTCAAAAGATGAAAAAATCAATTTCATTAGACAAAGAAAGAATAAAACTTAAAGGAAATGGGAAGAAAGTGATTGTTCCTATTCATCCTTCACAAGGTTAACCATGGATAGAACCTATAGAAGTAGATGTCTGACAACTATACCAAGTACAAAATAATGGGGATTATACTGAACCGAACATCTATAGAGAAATTCACTTAGGCAATCCAGATTCTGGAGATTACAACTCAGACGCAGAATTATATGACTGGGAAATGGAAGTGTAACACCCCGGTTTTAACCCTGTTTGCATTAAATATACATGATACATATATTGTAAATAATCATGGTGAGGAGCTAAAGGAAAAATCCCCACCATCGATTTGGTTATGATTGGAATGATCACCGATGGTATATCGGTACATATGCAATATATTAAATTGTGACTTCATGTAAATGTGCATTTTAATTAAATAACCCAACCAGCTATGTTCGCTGCAACTAAATTGAGAAGGGGCATGATTCCAAAGGATAAGGAAGGGGAATGTTGAACATTGAGTCATGGGGGAAGAGCCATGTGTCACCACTCTCTTTTGCTCACCACCAACTTAGTTATTCCATTGTTAGTTGGGGGCAGCGATTAGCTAGCAGAAGACCACCATGCTCACACTCTCTCCATGACGTGCCTTGGGGTATCTGATGGTCTATCCACTATGGGGATTGAGAGTCTGTTCATTTCCCTCACGCTGGGCGAAGTTAAAAGGTTCCACATTCCATTGTTGGGGGTTCTCCTTCCCTCTCTCACGCCAATTTCTAGTCTGTGCATTTTCTTCTCGGTTCACGTAGAAAGAAGGTTCTCCTCTGCCTCACTGATTTGTTGTCCTGTGGATCAATTCTTTCCTCTTTTCATGCAGAGTTTTGTTTCTTTTTCCACCATTGTCAGACTGCATAATGGTTCTATTTTCCATCATTGAATCGTGGCTGTAATGGCATAAATAGTTCTATGGTTTGCGTCTTTGTCCAGCACGCATAGTTGATAGTTGTTCTTTCCCCATTTTCTACCTGTGCAATTTCTCCAGCGGTTGCATTGAGGATCAGGTGCTGTGGGTTCATAGTCGTTTGTGGGCTGTTGTTTTCCCATATTTTACTTGGTTGTGTTTTCCCTGTTTTTGGTGGTGTCGCTTGAAGAATTGCTGAGAGTTCCTATGTTCTGGTCGATTGTGTTTTTCCCTGTAAAAGCTTGAATAGTTGTTCGGCTGCTTGCATGTAGTGGTTTGTCCTTGGACTACATTGGAGTGGTGAATGAGGGCCTAAGGTGCTTGATAAACCTGGTGGGTTAAGAACCACACAGACAGAGCTACTGAGTTGAATTTCTTCTCCACAACCCTTGAATAGCACTGGAAGGGAGATCAGGGTCTAAGGGACTGCGTTGTAGAGAGTGGACTGATTTCCTTATGTTGGGTGTGTGTGGGTGTTCTAGAAGCCAGGCTGGTTCTAGTGTTGGTGTTTGTAGCTCTTCAATGAGCTCACCAGATTAGCATTTAGCCTTTCCCAGCTCCTGGATGGCCTGATAAACCCAACTGTGTTGGCTTGGCTGATCTGTTGTTCGCATGATAAACCCAACTGTGTTGGCTTGGCTGAACTGTGTACCCTGTGGTGTTGTTATCCTTGGCTATGTGTAAGCCTGTTAGTTCCTTATTCCATGGGGAATCATTCCCGGCTCGGGGGTGGTAGCATTGCAGTGAGATTGAGGAGAACGCGGGCCTATGGTTGGGTGGAACGTTGCAGCGACAAAGCTGGTTGCGGAACAAGTTCTTATTAAGATAGGTATTCTTGCCTAACTTGTGTCTGCAATTATGTTTACCATTGATAAATGATGATATACATGTTAAATTCTGATCTGTATATGCATGAGTATTGATTGATATGTTTTTCTTCCATTGTGTATATGAATGATTGTGCCTTGTAATATGTTTGATGTTTTAAGTATCATGCTTCAGCATTACATATATGTATGTTCATTTTGGTTGGGATAGATTCCTGGATGATTTGATGTATGGTAGCATCCTCTTCATCGGTCGGAGGGTCGAAGACGTTACAGTGTGGTATCAGAGCTCTGGTTGCAGCATGGGCCTGAATGGGTCGTGAAGATGCAATGACAGAGCTTATGATTGCAGTATTTGGGCCTCAGAGGGCCATGAGAAATAGTTAGCAGAGGCAGGTTGCCTACTGCCCAGGAGAAACTAGGAAAAATGGGTGAAGACAAGAAAATTCACAAAATTGTCTAAGTGTTTTGGCCGTCGGCACATAGAAACACTTCGACAGATGGATCGTCGATGCTTAGCTAATTGAGCACTGTCGTTGTGGGTGACTAGGGAACTAACCATCTGATGCAGTAGTTTCTAGTCGTTTCGACAGCCGACACGGCGGAAGAAAGTGAAAAGAGAAAATTTTTGAAAAATTTTCTAAGTCATAAAATCGTCGGCAAAATTTAGATGACGGAACCACCGATGTCGAGGTGTTTAGTGAACAGTGATTCTGAGTTCCGATAACATAACTACGGTGGCATGAAGTGCTCAAGAGTGCAGATGCTACGGAATAATTACGGCTTGTGGAAACCGTCGTTGCGAACGCCTAGAGGACTAAGTGTCTGATGCCACTGTAGGATTCTGCCCAGACCACCGACAAAGCTTTGGTCCATGGAAATTATAACAGGATTGTTGGCTGCCATTGCGAAATGACAGACCACTGCAGGCTGACACGCCGAAAGAAAATAGACGAGCAACTCGCCAATAGATGTTTGTGGAAACCGTTGTAATATAACTTTCCACCATTGTGGCTGCTCAAGGGACTGTGCACCCGATGAATAGTCGATTTTCTCGCCGATGCAGATTGGAAGTTTAGTTGGTTTTTCACCGAAACACCGGAGAGAAATAAATGAACATACCACCAATGAACTAGGTTTTTTGACTACTTAAGAATCGAAAAAGATAGCTGGGAAGAGGTCCAATTGGGAGAAAATGTTCGTAATGGAAATGATGACATAGATTCTAATGGAAGGAGATTCCAGGGGACACCATCTGAGGTTGCATCCACCATGAGAAGCTTGGCTAAATCCCAGGAAGAGAATCATTAGTTCAATTCCACCATATTGCAGAGTTTGATAGACTTGCAGAAAAAGATAGATTCTGGACGGGGTACATCAAGACCAGAAGGTAGTAAGAGTAGCACTAGGATAAGGAGAAGGACTTCTAGTGGACCATCTAATTTTGAAGAATCTAGTGGAGATACAAGTTCATCTTCTCATAAGAGGAAAAGAAGAAGACACCATAGGGATCTCTCTCTAGATGAATTTAGGAAAGCTAAACCTCTTACATTTGATGGTGAGATAAAGACGAGACAAGAAGTTGAATCTTGGCTTTTTGGGATAAAGAATTACTTTCAAGTGCAAGATTATTCAGGAAACATGAAGGCATGAGTTGCCATATTCAATCTGAATGGAAGAGCATCCATTTGGTGGGAACACCAAGCAAGTTAAGAAGATCAATGAAAGGAGACTGAAGTGGAAACAGTTCAAGAAGTATTTCAGGCAGAAATACCTCTCTGACAGGTATTATGATGATAAGATTAAGGATTTCCATGAACTTAGATTGGGAAAACAGACCACAGATGAATATGCAAATAATTTTTTGGAATTGTTGAGGTATGTCCAATACATCAGAGATGAAAAAGTGAAGATCCAGCAGTTTCTAAGTGGATTGCCTCAAGCTTACAAAGATAGAATTGAGTTCTATGAACCAAGAACTCTCTAGGAAGCAATAAGAAAGGATAAATATTGCTATGAGCAAAGAAAAGGTAAACCTGATTACCATAAGGCATGGAAGGACAAGAAGAATGATAAGTTTGACCAAAGAAGGAAAGGTTTCAAACCTTCTAGATTCAGGAATCAGCAGAAGCAACCATCCCAAGCTGCGAGTAATCCATTTGGAGTGACAGGTGGAAAGCCTAAAGAGCCACATCAGAATAAAGGTCCACTCAAATGTTGGAAATATGAAGGACCTCACTTGTGCAAATATTGTCCACTTGAGAATGAAAGTGCAATACCAACTTATAACATTCAGGGAGCAAAAACAGTGGTTCAAGTAGCAAAAGCAGTCCCTAGAAGATCACCAATCAACTGTGGTTGAAGTTGCAGGTAAGATTGTTGAACAATCTGTTTCTATTTCGACTGACCCTGGTTCTACTCACAGTTACATTACTCCTAGAGTAGTGGATATTTGTGCTTTTAAGAAGGACAAGCATAGAAAACCTTGGTTAGTTCAGCTGGCCATTGGGACTAAGAGAAGGGTCAGTGAATTGGTAGAGAAGTGTCAATTGGTTATAAATGGATTGATCACTTGTGTAGATCTGAATGTTCTACCGCTTTGTTCCTATGATATTCTCATTGGAATGGATAGGTTAGAAGCTCATTGAGTGAAGCTTGATTTCTATAACAAGCTTTTGAATGCATGCATGAAGAAGGAAACCCAGTAGTGGTGAAAGGTATTCCAAAGGTAATTTCAGTAAAACAGGTTTCAGCAATGCAGTTGAAGAAGTTCTGTAGGAAAGGTTTCCAGTTGTATGCAGCTCATATTCTAGAACCAGCAGGAGATGATACTCCTAGGTTGGAGGACTATCAGGTGTTACAGGAATTCAAGGATGTGTTTCCTAATGAAATTCTAGGGCTTCCTCCAAAGAGGGACATTGATTTCACCATTGAACTTGTGCCAGGAGTAGTACCAGTGTCCAAGACACCCTACAGGATGAGTATACCGGAGATGCTAGAATTGAAGATGCAACTGCAAGAGTTGTTGGAAAAGAAGTATATTTGATCGAGTGTGTCTCCTTGGGGAGCACCAGTTCTATTTGTGAAGAATAAAGATGGTACACTCAGGTTATGTATTGATTACAGATAATTGAACAAGGTTACTATGAAGAATAAATATCATTTGCCTAGGATTGATGACCTCTTTGATCAAATGAGAGGAGAAAAGTTATTTTCCAAGATTGAATTGAGGTCTGGTTACCATCAAGTGAGAATCAAGGATGAAGACATTCATAAGACATCCTTCAAGACAAGGTATGGACATTATGAGTTTGTAGTGGTACCATTTGGTCTCACAAATGCACCAGCTACATTTATGTGCCTTATGAATGAATAGCGTCTTCAGTAAGTATTTGGAAAATTTTGTTCTTGTTTTCCTTGATGACATTCTTGTTTATCTAAGAATGAGGAAGAACATGAAGAGAATTTGAGACTAACATTACAAGTGCTCAGAGAACATCAGCTGTATGCAAACCTGAGCAAGTGTGACTTCTATAGGGATAGAATTCAGTACTTGGGTCACATTATCTTAGAAGAGGGTATATTAGTAGACCCTAAGAAGATCGAAGCCATTATGAATTGGCCTACTCCAAGAAATGTGACGGATATAATATCTTTTATGGGACTTGCAGGATACTACAGGAGATTCATTGAAGGATTTTCCAAGGTTGTACATGCCATCACTTCTTTGCAAAAGAATGGAATAAAGCTTGAATGGACTTCAAAGTGTGAAGAAAGCTTCCAGCGGTTGAAGAATATTCTCACCAGTGCACCAGTATTGAAAGTTACAGACCCAGAGAAATATTTTGTGGTATGTATCGATGCATGTGGACAAGGGCTTGGAGGAGTCCTTATGCAGGATAACCACGTGATATGTTATGAGCCAAGAAAGCTTAAGGAGCATGAGAAGAAATATGCCACTCATGATCTAGATCTTACAGCCATAGTACTTGCTCTCAAGATGTGGAGACATTACTTGATGGGTAGAATATTTGAACTCAGAACAGATCACTGTGGACTGAAGTATTTGTTTGATCATCCTACTCTGAATGCTAGGAAAGCAAGATGGTTGGAATTTTTATGTGAGTTTGATTTTGAAATCAAGCACATAAAAGGAAAAGAAAACAAGGTAGTTGATGCACTCAGCAGGAAGGTACAGGAAATGCATGTGGCATATCTTAGTATTTTCCAATCAGATTTGAGGTAGCATATTGTTAATCGTGTTGCCAGAGATGAATTGTATGAGCAGGTAAAAGAAAAATTGCGGCAGCAAATTCTTGAGAAGAAGTATGAGGTATATAAATTGGAAGAAGATGGACTTCTCACTTATAAAGGAAGAATTTATATTCCGGATGTAGCATATTTGAGGAGAGTTGTTATGGATGAAATCCATCAAGCTCTGTATTCTGGTCACCCAGGGTACTAGAAGACAATTGCTACAGCTAGAAAGCAGTACTTTTGGCCAGGTATGAAAAAGGAAATGGCTGAATACATTTCAAGGTGCATGAAATGTCAACAAGTAAAGGTTGAGCATCAACATCCAGCAGGTTTGTTGCAGCATTTTCCAGTCCTGGAATGGAAATGGGAAGTTATTTCCATGGATTTTATTACAGGATTTCCAATGACTTGAAGACAACATAATTCCATCAGGGTTGTGGTAGACAAGTTGAAAAAAGTAGCACATTTTATACCAGTAAAGTCTATGCACAAGACTGGTGATATTGCAAAGATATTCATGAAGGAGATTTTCAAATTGCATGGATTGCCAAAGGAAATAGTTTCTGACAGAGATGTCAAGTTCACTTCCAATTTCTAGAAGGGATTGTTTGCATATTTGGGCACAAAGTTAAACTTCATCACTGCATACCATCCTCAGATAGATGGGTAGACAAAAAGAGTTAATCAGGTGCTTTAATATATGCTTCACATGTATGTGATGGACAAACCAACCAAGTGGGAAGATTACTTACGCTTGGTAGAGTTTGCTTACAACAATGGATAGGAGGAATCCTTGGGGATGAGTCCGTATGAAGCTTTGTATGGAAGAAGGTGTAGGACACCAGTGACTTGGGATAACCCAGTGAACAAAGTTGTGCTTGGACCAAAACTGCTCAAGGAAATGGAGCAAGAGGTTGTAAAGATGAGACAGAATCTGAAAGTAGCACAGGACAGACAGAAAAGCTATGAAGATAAGCATAGGATGAACAGAGATTTTATTGTTTGGGATCATGTTTACCTCAAAGTGAAAGCAAAGAAAAGTTCCTTGAAGCTTGGAAGTTGTGCCAAGCTGTCACCTAGATATTGTGGGCTATTTGAAGTGCTTGAAAGAATACGGCCTACTGCATATAGACTTGCATTGCCTACTAGTACTAGAGCTCATAATTTTTTCCATGTTTCTTTGCTTAAGAAATATGTACATGATCCTAACCATGTGATAAATTAGGATGTGATTCAAGTGGAACCCGGGGGAGAGTTCCAAATCGAGCCAATGCACATCCTCGACAGGAAGGTCACAATGCTCCGGAACCGAGCCATAGGGAAGGTAAAGGTGCAATGGGAGCATTACGGACCTGAAGAGGCTACGTGGGATCTAGAGGATGCCATGCAATTGGCACATCCATTTTTGTTCAATCCTGTGGAACACTGAAGTGGTACAAGTGTAGAATTTTGTTCAAATTTTGTAAAGCACTGAGGACAGTGCTATTGAAAGGGGAGGGGAATGTAACACCCCGGTTTTAACCCTGTTTGCATTAAATATATATGATACATATATTGTAAATAATCATGGTGAGGAGCTAAAGGAAAAATCCCCACCATCGATTTGGTTATGATTGGAATGGTCACCGATGGTATATCCGGACATACGACATATATTAAATTGTGACATCATGTAAATGTCCATTTTAATTAAATAACCCAACCAGCTATGTTTGCTGCAACTAAATTGAGAAGGGGCATGATTCCAAAGGATAAGGAAGGGGAATGTTGAACATTGAGTCATGGGGGAAGAGCCATGTGTCACCACTCTCTTTCTCTCACCACCACCTTAGTCATTCCATTGTTATTTTGGGGCAGCGATTGGCTGGCAGAAGACAACCATGCTCACACTCTCTCCATGACGTGCCTTGGGGTAGCGGATGGTCTATCCAGTATGGGGATCAAGAGTCTGTTCATTTGCCTCACGCTGGGAGGAGTTATAAGGCTCCACATTCCATTTTTGGGGGTCTTCCTTCCCTCTCTCATGCCGATTTCTAGTCTGTGAGTTTTCTTCTCTATTCACGCAGAAAGAAGGTTCTCCTCTGCCTCGCGGATTTGTTGGACTATGGATCAATTCTTTCCTCTGTTCACGCAGAGTTTTGTGTCTTTTTCCACCATTGTCAGACTGCATAATGGTTTTGTTTTCCATCACTAAATCATGGCTATAATGGCATCAATAGTTCTGTGGGTTGTGTCTTTGTCCATCACGCATAGTTGGGAGTTGTTATTTCCCCATTTTCTGCCTATCCAATTTCTCCAGCAGTTGCATTGAGGATCGGATGTTGTGGATACATAGTCATTTGTGGGATGTTGTTTTCCCACATTTTACTTAGCTGTGTTTTCCCTGTTTGTGGTGGTATCGCTTGAATAATTGTTGAGAGTTCCTACATTATGGTCGATTGTGTTTTTCCCCTGTAAAAGCTTGAATAGCTGTTTGGTTGCTTGCATGCAGTGGTTTGTCCTCGGACTGCATTGGAGTGGTGAATGAGGTCCTGAGGTGCTTGATAAACCTGGTGGGTTGATAACCACATAGATAGAGATACTGTGCTGGATTTCTTCTCCACAACCCCTGAATAGCACTAGAAGGGAGATCAGGGTCTGAGGGACTGCATTGCATAGAAGGGACTAATTTCCTTATGTTGGGTGTGTGTGGGTGTTCTAGAAGCCAGGATGGTTCTATTGTTGGTGTCTGTAGATCTTCAATGATCTCACAAGCTTAGCATTTATCCTTTCCCAGCTCCTGGATGGCATGATAAACCCAACTTTGTTGGATTGGCTAATCTGTTGTTTGCCTAATAAACCCAACTGTGTTGGCTTGGCTGAACTGTGTACCATGTGGTGTTTTTATCCTTGGCTATGTGTAATCCTATTAGTTCCTTATTCGTTGGGGAATCATGCCTGGCTTGGGGTTGGCAGTGTTGCTGAGAGATTGAGGAGCATGCGGGCCTATGGTTGGGTGGAACATTGCAGCAACGTAGCTGGTTGCGGAACAAGTTCTTATTAAGATAAGTATCATTTCCTAACTTATGTTTGCAATTATGTTTACCATTGATAAATGATGATATACATGTTAAATTCTGATCTGTATATGCATGAGTATTGATTGATATGTTTTGCTTCCGTTGTGTATATGAATGATTGTGCCTCGTAATATGTTTGATTTTTTAAGTATCATGCTTCAGCATTACATATATGTATGTTGTTGGTTGGGCTAGATTCCTGAATGATTTTATGTATGGTAGCATCCTCTTCGCCGGTCAGAGGATCGGGGACGTTACAGGAAGATTATGAACTACAAGCAAGGGAATGTTGTACTATTCAATCCATCCCAAAAAATAAAATACATAGATTTATTACTGTGTCTATAATACTAAAAATATTTGAAAGAAAAGTTAGGGAATATCCATCCCTAGCACCAACGAAAACATAAAACAAACCATCACTTAGGTATAAAGATCGAGAATCACCAGTCCTTCATATTGAACAAGTATATAAAAATATAGGTGAACACGGCCAACTTCAAAGTCTAGTCGAAACATTTACGGGACAAGCTACTCGATGGTGGGATACCCACCAGTCGAGACTACAAACATGGTCGACAGCTTCAACGTACTTTGTCTAAATATTTGGAGGAAAGAAGCTAACAAATCAAGCACAAATACCAGTCTTTAGAAAAGGACAGGATCCTGAAAAACATTTGATGATCTACCAAACAAATGGTACTAAATGGAAGAATCACGAGTTGAAACATTTTTATGGAATGAACTTACAGAAAATGTCATCAAGGACTTCAAATTTATACTTGAAGATGAACAACTAGTCGAATCCATGAAAAAAATAAAAACATTTATAAAATTGATTGTTAGTAGTAGTTCGATAGGAAATCACAACCGACCGGATGTCTCATGTCATAATATTTGGTCAACCAAAGTACCACAATCGATAAGAATTCGACTAGAAACCGAGCATACAAATGAAAAAAAAATTCAGTGGAAGTCTAACCATCCATAAACGATGAAAGCAATCAAAACAATACTAAAAGTCAAAACGACAGAAAAAGAATAACCTAAACGAATGACAGCAGAATACTTCTAAGTAGCATTTTCACAATTCAAATAAGGAACTCAACAAATTAATGAAAGCAAGGTGCCAAATTGGATGGACGCAAAAATTAAAACAAAATAAGTTGACATCTCTATTGATGATAGACATAAACTTGCAAAAATGGAGATTACTATAATGACGAACAAACAGCAGAAATTGTCAACTTGCTAAAATAATTTCAAGATGTCTTCGCTCGGGACTACAAAGACCTTAAAGGATTAGTTCAAGAAATGGGAGAAATGATGACAGACATAAATCCTGATGCAAGACCCATAAAGAAGCAGTCATATAAACTTGCTAATAAGTATAAAGAGATAGTGAAGAAAGAAATTGACAATATGTTAGCAGCCGGAATTATCTACCCTATTGACCAGTCGAAATGGGAAATCCCAATGGTTTTGTAACCAAAGAAGCATGACTCGACGCGATTAAGAATCTATGTAGATTTCTGTGAACTCAACAAAGTCACCCTAACGGACCCATTTGTGACTCCTTTTGCAGATGAAATTCTCAATGAAGTTGCATGACATGAATGTTACACATTTAAAGATGGTTTCTCAAGGTATAATCAAGTACCGATCACCAAGGAGGACCAAAAGAAAACAAATTTTGTATGTGAATTTGGTTCATTTTCCTACAAAGTCATGCCATTCGGTCTGAAAAATGCACTAGCTATGTTTGGCATGAATAATGGATAAAGAAGTTCAAGAATATATCTACAAAACAATGGTTGTGTATTTCGACAACTGGACGATTTATTCCATGTTAAAATATCACTATAAATGGTTGAAGTTCATGTTAGAAAGGTGCTGACAAATTCAGTTATCCCTTAATACAAAAAATGTATTTTTGTAACTCCTATAGGGATTCTACTGGGACATATTGTATGCAAAGAAGGTATCAAGGTCGACTTCGCTAAAATCAAAATTATCCTCGACTTGAAACCACCAGTTAATCCAAAACAAGTAAGAGTCTTACTTGGACACACAGGGTATTACAGAAAAATTATTAGACATTATTCGGATATGACTTATCCCTTAGAATAATTATTAAAAGAAAATCAATAATACAAATGGACCGAAGAATGTGATGCATCATCCAACATTTTAAAGAAAAACTAGTCGAAGCACCTATTCTATGATTTTCAAATAGGTCGGTAAAATTCCATGTACATATCGATAGAAATAGGTGTGATATTGACACAACTGGGAGATGACGGAATGGATTATCCAATTATATATAGCAACAGAAAGACAAAAAATAAAGCGGAACGTAATTACTCGACGACAGAAAGGGAAGCACTAGGAATGGTTTTCTCACTTCAAAGTATCGACACTACTTGCCAGCTAATCCCTTTGTGTTTTACACTGATCACTAAGCACTAAAATACTTAGTAAATAAACCTTTACATAATGGTAGAAATCTGTTGTTGGTTACTATTATTTCAAGAATTCGAGTTCGAATTCATAGTTCGACTAAGAAAAGAAAATGTCGAACGCGACCACTTGTCAAGAATCGACACAGGGGAAGAACCAACCGGAATAGAAGATGACCTACCAAATGCACATCTATTCAGAATAAAATTTGTGTAATTAGAGTTTGTAGAAATAGCCCAATTTTTAGAAAATGGACAAGCACCGAAAGGAATGAGTGATAAAAAGAAGAAAATTTTAGCAATGAAAGTTGCACCTTATAGCATAATAAACGGGTTCCTCTATAAACTCGTCTTAGACGAGGTACTCTGTCGATGTGTTCTAGATCATGAAAGAGAAAGTATAATGCATGAAGCACACCATTGACCAGCTTGAGGACATTTTTATTCAAACACAACTGCTAATAAAATCCAATAGTCAAGATTATGGAGGATGACATTATACAGGGATTGTCAAAGATTTGTAAATAAATGTGACTGTTTCGAATGACTAGGTCGACATCTTCTAAGTACCGATATTCCTTTAATATCAGTGAACCCAAGTTTAACATTTGAAATTTGGGCGATCGAATTTATAGGACAATTTCCAATACCTTCTAGAAGGACATGAGCATGTTATAGTACAACAACAATCAAATACGTCACTAAGTGGGAAGAAGCAGAACCTGCTGAAACCTGCTCTAGCAAAGTAGCCACAAAATTTATAAATGAAAACGTTATTACTAGATTCGTATGTCCACCAACCTTGATCAACGATCAAGGGTCACACTTTATAAACAAAACTATTGCAGCTTTGACAGAGCAATTTAAAATTGAACACAGAAGGAGCACAGCTTACCAACCCCAATCCAACGGTGCAATTGAAGCGTTTAACAAAACTTTGACTAGAGGCTTAACTAAAATATGCAATACCAAAAAAGATGATTGGGATGAGAAAATTCCCATTGTACTATGGGAATACAGAACGACATACAAAATATCGATAGATTAGACACCATTCCAACTTGTTTATAGACAGGAAGCACTCGTCCCATTACACTTTCGACAACAAACACCAATGATTGCTAACATATTACACATTATTGTCGAAGAAGATAGTAAAGAATGAATACTACAATTGTCTAAACTCGAATAACACCGAATGATCTCAATATAACACCAATAGATCTAAAAACAACAAGAAAAAGCTTGGCATGACCGAAATATTAAAAATAAAAAAATTTCGGTTGGAGACCTTGGGTCGTTGTATAACAGTCAAGTAAAAGGGAAACCGAAAAAACTACATACATAATGGATGGGACCATATATTGTCGAAGAAATCAATGCTAACAGATTAGTCTGACTGAAAACGTTACAAGGAAGTGTATTTCAAAAACTAGTTAATGGTGCTCGACTAAAATGCTAAAAAAAAACAGTTATATAACAGATAACAAAAATTGAAAAAAAAAACTATAAAAACCTAAAGACCAAACAAGAAATTAAAAACAGAAAAATCAAAATGACCGACCCTTGGATAAATTCTCAAGAAGGAAGTACCAGATTATTGGTTGGTATATTTAACCACCGACAGCATAACCATCAACACGACGACTACCGCCCATCCCATCGACAGTTCCACAATCACAATGCACATCGATATAAAGAAGACTCAACAGTCCAATCAAATCATCATGATAATCAACAAAAGGAGAAACAAAACCATAGTGCAATAAAATAATACTTGACAGAGCGTCCTTCACAGTCAAATCCGCCATTAATACCTACATCTACCAAATCCCTTCCTGCTCCGCCTATAAATACCACGCCAAATGAACAGCAAACACCATTTCATGAAGAGCTAGAAATAAGAGCTACCGAACACCTGAGACCAAGATACCTGTGTGTGAACCAGAGCATTCAACCAACATGATGGCACCTAAAAAGACAAGATCTACAACTAACAAAATTAAATAGTTAGAAACAACCATAACCCCGCTAGTACAACGACTAGATAACATACGCAAATAAAAAGTGATAGAAACCTCATGGGAAATATTCTGGAAAGAAATCAAGCAATGGTCATATAAATATGGAAAAATGATGTTGGAAGCTCAAAACCTGAGTGCAAGCACCATCCTAAGCTACCTTAATGCACCTCTCATGGCAAGTTTTGCGGGTACAAAGGAAATCATAGTGCAATTCATCGTTAGCCGATACCACAATGGAAAAAATTATTTTGACAGGCCTATTGAAGTATCGAGTCACATAATCTGAAGACTGACCGGGTTGTTAAACAAAGGTGAAATGGTACCTGTAATATCAAACCCAGGTTTAGTAGAGAATCTAACAAGAACACTGGTAGGGAAGAACTCAAGAGGATTATTAATTAGCCAAATTCAGTTCACCACACCAAAAATAGTGGCGAAGATCGTTTCTGCAGGATTGAAAACCACGGGGTGCGGTTCCGACTTAAAGCTAGACATGTTGGAAGTCATCGTAAATGTAGTAGAAAGAGGAAAATTTTACCACTGGGAACAACACCTAGCAAAACTTATCAAAAGCATATATGCAAAATGTCAAGAGGAAGGCACGCCAATTAAATTTTCGTCCTTAGTCATATGGATTGCAATGTGCCATCTTCACCCTGTCAGAGATCCATACTTCAACGACCCGAATAGAATCGGTATGTGGAATTTTAAACCTTTTTCAATGGCTAGGAATCATCAAGAATTAGAGCAAGCGAAGGTCTGGTTGGATACTTGGTTCCAAAACTTAAAAATAAATAATTCCAAATGGAGAGTGCCGCAAAATATCAGTAGATGTCTATCGTCGACTGCACATATTCAATTAGAGTTAGGCCACAGTTCAGTATGGTACCTTCAGGGGGCTGGAGGAAAGGTTGAACCTCTCGACTATTACCCATCAGTCGAGGACATCTTCATAGAACTAACTTGATAGTCTAACACCAATTTAGACATACCACCAGTCGCAAAGAAGGTCGATCAACTAATTGTCGAACCCTTGACTGACCAAGAAAAAGAAGAGGACTATGAAGTAAAACTTCATATCGGTACTTTCACCCTAAAGGATAACATGACAGAAGAAGTTAACACTATGGAACTTTCTATAATACCAATTACACAACAATAGGAGGAGAAATAGTACAAACAAGCGAAGAGACCCAATCCGACAACCTTCTCCCATAATACGCAATGACAAAAGAAAACATTCGTCAGTTGGTTGTTGATTTATCTAAAGTTCGACAGAAGAGGCAGACTCCAATTAAAGGAAAGGGAAGTGTAGGATTCTGCTACAAGAATAGTCATATGATGAATATGAGTTGCATGTTAGGGTTGTGGAAATTTTAGAGGACGCTACTAAAACTAAAATATTAGTCAAGGAAAAATTCAAAAATTTCGTCACAGAATAAGCAAAGAAATTAAAAATTGTTACTCCTCCTGAGGTTGATCCTGACGATCTCATTTCCACCCCACCACCTCCATCACTAGTTAAAATATTTGAAGAAAGGTTACCAACTTCAACCTCTGCTACGCCGACAACTCTCATCAATCTATATTTATAGGAACTACCAAAAAACCTACGCACTAGAGTCGATAAAGATATTGACCTCCAAGATTTAACTAACCAACTCCTGAACATTTTTCCTACTATTCAGCAACTAAATATAACAATACCAGTTACTGCTTCAAGAACCCCACAAAAAATTCTATCCATTTCCCAAATCCTTGACCAACCACAAAGTTCTACACCAATATCACAAGTCATGGGAGTCATTAAATCCAAATTCCAAAAAAACCCACATAAAACTTCTGAAATTGTAGAAGAACGAACCTCCTCATTTATCCCCCAAGCCATCGAAACATTCCACTACCAGCTAATGAAGAAGACGAAGGAGCCATTTCCAAAGAACTTGTCAACATCGACCAAGGTGAATCAATAGCACCAAATCAAGAAATGGTCGAAAATATAGAGTCTGTCGAAGCCACCAAACCTATCGAGTCACTATAAATGGTTGAAAATCCTATGCCGACAGATTCCTCCCTGAATCTTCTAACTTCATCTTCCGATAAAATCCCACGTCTTCCTTCACCTCCACCACTTCCTTCACCCCCGCATCTCCCTTCACCTACACCACCTTAACTTACACCTCCATTACAAACAACAACTACCATCACTCCACTAGAAACATAGTTAGTGAATCCTAATTTACCAAGCAACACCACAGAACAAATGTAGGCCATACCTCCATCGACAGAAGAAGCTAAATCACAAAATAGAGAACATGAGCGTCGAAGAAAAAAAGACAGAAAAGAAAGAAAGAAAAAATAAAAGTAACACCAAAACCAACTACAACTGGCTCAGCAACATGTACCATCAGTTATTCACCTGGCTCAGTTGGGATTGACCACAACAGTCAACACATAGAAGATCAGTGAAGAAGAGCTAGACCGACTGGTGGACGCCATCAATAAAGAGTTAAGAATAAGGAGACATAAAGGAAAAGAACAAATAAAAAAACTAAAAACAGATTAGACTGAGTTCTTAACAATATGTCAGAATTTGGCAAGGCAAGTCATTCCAATCACGGAAGGGGTCTACACCAACAAACCGTTGGATAAAGCATACCAACTCTTTGAAAGTGTCGTGTTGAGTTTTCAGGAATAGTTACAGGAAAGAAACGAAGAACATGTAGAAGAGACCTTTGTATTATTGAGAAATCGGTATACAACATTTTCAGCAGCTCACAATTTACTGAAGGAGCATATCAATGAATCCATTACCACAGAAGAAGTTTTGAGAAATTGCTTCACCTATTATGGGTAAGTATTTTAGCAGGTGCGGGAGACGCGTGAGCTCATTAGCTCATTGCAGGACCGACAAGTGAGCACAATAGCAATGGAGAAGACAATTCAGGATCAACTTGTACTAGAGATGGAAAATCTAGACAAATTGGAGAAACAAGAACACCAGTGGATCATCCAGGCCAAACTAAGCCTTGTTAGCCTCGACAAAATCTTTCCACATGTGAAAATAATACTTGACACTGCGGAAGAAAAATCACAGCTTTTGGGACCCGACATGAGAAAAATTTTTAACATAAATATCAACCAAAAAGTGGAGAACTTGTCAAACCTCACAACTCTCACCATCGACATCCAAAAGGAACTACGCACTTCGGAAGAATTCCAGCACCAGTTACCGATTACTGCATAATCAATTGTGGAAATATGCATCTAGAAGCAACCATCTATCAGGAAACACAACCCGTGAAAAAATCATTAAAGGAATTACTCAAGACATAAATTTTGCTACCTCCTTGTTTCTTCGGGACAAAGAAATATTTTTTTCTAGGGGAGATGTTGGAGGAGCTAGTCGGCTTAGCTGACTAGACTCATTGGTTAGGTCAAACTCATAGTTCGTCTCGGTTGGTTGAACCGAAGGGTAGTTAATATAATTGTTTTGTAAATGTATATATAGGTTGTTGGTCCAGATAGATACCTGGTTCAGTTTATTGTATGAACCCACGTGTGTATTGAGTAATATAATCTATTATTTTGTCTACCATTCTTGTCTCTTGCTTCTGTTATGTTTATATGATTCTTTATGTGTATTACCGGTAACCTTGCAATCTGATTGATTACAACAAATAACTATTTTCTTATATAAAACTCTTGGGACATTATTTTCTCCTCATGAAGCTACCATGTCTTTCTTAATGAATATGTGTAAACCTGTGGTTCTATGTTAGATGGATGTCTATCAAAACAATCATGTGATTGTGAGTATGATTACTTATAATTTAGTGACATTGAATTCTATTTTATTTGTATTTTTTATTGTGTGGTATGGTTATGTTTTGAACAACATCACATATAGTATTAGTAATAATCATAACTTAATTTTTTAATAAACAAAACATTGGATTTTAACATAATACTTTGATTCCAAAAATGTGGGGGATTTCCCTGATCACTCTCCACTGGCAGGTCGCTACCACCGGATGGCTCCGGAACGTGGATTAAGTCTCCCTCCAGCCACGTAGATGGGGCACATTTAATTTCCTCACAAGACCACACCACCATGGATGTGGGTGCTCTCCCCAATCACTCTCCATCTGGTGACTCACTCCCATCATCAGGCTCTAGCATGCAGCTTCAGTCACCCTCCAGCCATGCAGAAGGGATGTCATTTAATGGAGGTCATTCGAAAGACACTGGTTTAACTTCTCTCCTACACGAGGTTAATGAACTACAACCTAATGCAATGGAGGTCGTCCCCTGGCATTAGTGTTGGAAGTTGTATGATGCTACTCCTGCCCTATGGCTTACCTGTCATCCACTACATCAATACATGAAATGGTGTTCAATCCTAGATCCTCCTTCATTCGCCCTCCCTCAATGCTCTCTATGTGTCTCTACATTGTTTTTTTTGTCTCTATGGATTGTTCATCTCTGTTTTTTTTGGAGCTTCTCTTACTCACCATGACCCGGTCGAGAGGTACCTCCCATTGTGGCACTAGGCACAAAGCTGGCAGAGAAGATGGATCTCCAATAAAAGGCAAGGAGGTTAACATTGGTTATGATAGCAATGTCTCGACCCCTATCTGAGTGCTCATCGATGACTGGTAATCTGGTCAGGTGGTAGATCTTCTTGCTACAGGTGACTAGAGTAACCAAATCAACTTCTACTGGTTAATTAAAAACATGCTCCGAAACATGGTAGAAGAAGTGTTGGAAAATTGGACCTCGGCAACAACCTCCATCATGGATATCAGGCATCTTCTGGTGCATTTGGATGTAAAACTAGAAAGCCTCGATGCCATCCTAGCCGGTGGCAAGTATACTCTGGAGAGGTACTCCAATTTTCGCAGGTTCTCTGCGTCGGCAAAACCCACCACCATTAGGGCTGATTTGGATGGCCTAGCAGCTGCTCACCCTACGAGGTCATCCTTTGCACCTTCGGGGACAATGTCAGCAATTTTTGTAGGGAGATTTGATGCCATGTTGGCCACCACCTTGGTACCAGTTATACATGACTCGGGCGCTTCCTCTAGCCTTCCTTCTTTGCTCACCACCTTTCCAGTACCCACTACCATTGATTTCTTACCCTTCAAGTGGGTTTGCACTTCCACTATGGGTTCTTCTCTCTACAACAAAACCGAGCCTCTGATGCCTAAGCTCCCTCCACAAGGGTGGGATGACGACTTCTTTGGAAGCTGCCCCATTATTGAAGACAAAACCAACCCCCGAAAGGAAGAATCTCCTGTGCTTGATGACCATCCCTAGTGCCCTCGGCTATCATCAAAGGTTTCTCCTTTTTTGTTAAAATGTGTGCTTTTTTGCTCGGTCATGGTCTATCGTAAAAACTGTAAGTTCTTCAATGGAATCTAGCTCCCTAGGACTGACTTGTTTCTCTATGTCTAGATTTTTTTAGCGTCTGGTTTGGTGGTACCGCCAACCTAGACTACCAAGGATAGCATTTTTCCATGTAATATTTTTTGTACTTTTAATACAATTCTTCATTGCAGCTTTACAAAAAAAATAATAATACTTTGATTACTTTACTAACTTATTAAATTAAGTCTCTATCCTTATTTCATGGTAAGAATTGTTAATATAGTTTTGACTTCAAAAAATTACATAGTGAGTATCTACGTGTTTAGTAGTGGCATCTTTCACTAGATCTAAATCTTTTGATGGTTTTTTTCTTTTTTATCCACAATCCTCATATCCATAGAGAATTTTTTATATAATTAATTTTCAATGATTGTTTTACATGTCTGACTAGTCTTATTGTTAATTACTCTTTGTTTAAAAGAACTAAAAAGTTAAGAGAAAATAATAAAATGTTTTTGCATCAGACTTTCTAAGTTTTAAATAATTATGAACCTCCATATTATAACTGAACTAGGTTAATAAATTTTTTCATCTAGTCACTCCAATGGTCAAAATAATGTTCCCTAATTATATAATTTATAATTTTTTTAATAATTTATTGCCATTTACTATACACAAAATGTTGACCAGATATTGTGTGGATGTCGTGTGAATAATAAATATATCTACATGGATTTTTAGATTTATTTGTCACTACCTTCTTAGTGGATTGTTTATATGAGTTTCAAAACACCGCATTCATAAATATTTTCATCAAAATATTATTTATAAAATAATAGGTTGAGGTTGGTTAGGAAAATGTTAAAAAAAATCACACCACTACTCTTTTTGTCCATATTTTTTGGGCTAAGTTTGGAGAGATAAAGTAGCCCTCACGAAAATGTTATAATAAAAAATAACATCAGAATCCTTCCCTATAACATGAGTATGAATACATGTGCAAATATAGAATGATATTATGTATATGCGCGCGTGCATAATTATACGTGTGCCTTGCAGTGCGCATATACTGATGGATCTTTCATATATGTGCACGCATACATTAGCGCATATAAGGAAATCTCTTCCATATACACATGCTTCACATCACATGTATGATATGCACATGCATATACAGAAGATCATTTCGTATATGCGCATTCATATACGGAAGATACTTTTGTATATGCACTCGCATATACAGAAAAACCTTTCGTGTATGCACATGATTATACGGAAGATATTTTATGTACGCACATATATGGAAGATCCTTTTGTATGTGCACGCGCATATATGAAATCACTTCCTTATTTACACATGCATATACATAATATCCTTCCCTATATGTGCATGCATATACATGAGGATTTGTATATGTGCATGCATATATAGAAGGATTCATATATGCGCGCGCATATACAGAAGGATCCTTCCCTATATGCACATGCATATACAGAAGAATTAGTATATGTGCACGCATATATGAAATATCCTTTCATATATGCATGCACATATACAAAATGATCTTCCACATATACAAAAGGATCTTCCATATATGCATGACACACATAAATAGAAAGCTCTTTTGTATATGCACGCACATATATGCAAGAGCCTTTTGTATATGTATGTACGAACGGACCTTCCACATACAAGGACATCCGTATATGCACATGCATATATGGAAGGTCCTTCCATATATGCATGTGCATATACAAAAGGTCATTTCGTATATGCACACACGCATACAAAATTTATTTTGTATATGCGTGTGCACATATAAAATCCCTTATGTATATGTGCATGCATATGTCCATGAAAGATCCTTCTTTATATGCACACGAATATATAGAAGGTACTTCCATATGTTCACACACACATATAGAAGGATCTCACATATATGCATGTCGCACATATACGGAATGATATTGTGTATATGTTGATGCATACCATACATGCGACATGAAGTATGTATGTGCGAAAGTTCTTTCTTTATATTCTCTTTCGTATATGCGCACTTTACTTCGTATGTATCATATGCATGCACATACAAAGAATACCCTTTGTCAAGTCCACAAATCCAAAAATCCCATCGCCCTTACTAATAGCATGCCCCCGCCAAGATGAAGGCCAAGGGAAAATGCTAAGGATGAGAGGGGAGGGGGCGTTAATAGGAATCCTAGAAGCAAGTAGGGCACGGCCGCAGCTGGTAGTGGAATAAAGGGAATATCATAATAATAATAAATAAAAAATAAAAAATATGGAGTACTTCAAGGCAGAACCTGTCAAGAGGATCTACACTTCTGTATATGCATGTGCATATACAAAAGAGTGCTTTTTGTATATGCCCATGCATATACAAATCTCCTTCTATACACACGGAAGCACTCTTTTGTATATGGATGTACCTTCCGTATATGTATGCTCATATATGAAATTTCATATACAGAAGTTCTTTTGTATATGCACGTGCATATATGGAAGAGTGATTGAACCTATAAAATATTCATAAACTATGTATATACTAGTATATACACTACTTCATATACCAGTGTATACACCGGTGTATATTGTACTAGTATATACACAAGTAATATACAATAGTATATATACTGGTGTAATATTACTAGTGATATACCAGTATATACACTAGTGTATATACCAGTACAATATACACTAGTGTATACACTGGTATATCCACTAGTGTATATACTGGTATATACATTAGTAATATACACTAGTGTATATACCAGTATATATACTAGTATATACACTAGTGTATATATGTGTATTACTAGTGTATGGGACTCAAAACCACTTGAATGGGACTCAAAATGGACCCATTACGCAACATTTTCAACATGTGCATATACGAAAGCACTTCCATATATGTGTGCATAGATATGGAAGTGATCTTCTGTATATGCACGTGTATATATGGAAGAGTGCGTTTGTATATGGAAGGCACTTCTATATATGATTGCGCATATACAGGTTCCATGAGTAGCTTTTATGCAATGTAAATGGCTCTTGAGGTGGTTAAGACGGGTAATTAGTACTACTAGGTATGTACTAGGAATATACACTAGTATGTGTATATACCTAGTATATATATTATGTATATACATCAATGTATATACTATATAGACACTGATATATATACCTAGTATATACACCAATGCATATACCTAGTATATGCATCAATGCATATACCTAGTGTATACACCAGTATCTATATTGGTGTATATATAGTATGTACACTGGTGTATATACCTAGTATATATACTAGGTATATACACATATTAGTGTATATACCTAGTATATATACTAGTGTAATATATATTCTCATGCAAACCATAACTCTCACCATGTTACCTACAAATTCTACAAATTTGAATGGGGTGGTAGTAAGTTGTTTCATTTTATTTCCCTCAATTAAGAGGCCCACTTCTATTAGTGTTTTAGCACTAAAGAAAAATTCTTGAACTTTACAACTTTAATCCACAATTACAGTGCAAATAGATCTCATCAATAATCCAAAGACATAAATAAATCAAACCATAGAACATAGGATATATCCTGGGAAAACCCTCCACTGATTTGGAAGATAAAAAACCCAACAAACAATCTTAGAGTATGATTAATAATCGACAGAGAATCATTACAACACAGTAGCAGATTGCTTGATCAAAGAGTTTAAGAGAGGAGAGATCAAATGAAACACTGTGGTATTCTTACTAAGTGTGCCACTTTAATAACAAGCCAAATTTAGCCATACAAAGGAGGTAGTGAAGATATTTTATGCACGCGCATATACGGAAGATCCTTCCATATATGTGTGTGCATATACGGAAGCACTTTCATATATGTGCGTGCATATACAGAAGCACTTCCATATATGCACATGCATATACAAAGGATTTGTATATGCACATATCTAGAAGATACTTTTGTATATGAACGTGCATATACGGAAGTTCCTTTTGTATATGCATGCACATATATGGAATCGCTTTCATATATGCCCACACATATAAGAAAGTACTTCTGTATATGTGCGCGCATTACATAAGATCCTTCCCTATATATGCATGTGCATATATGGAAGATCCTTCCATATATGCACACCCATATACGAAAGGATCTTCCGTAAATGCGTGATGCACATATACGGAAGACTCTTATGTGTATGTGTGCACATATACAGAAGATCCTTCCATATATGAGTGTGCATACAAAAGGACCTATATACTGATGTCCTTCCAAATATGTCCGTGCATATAAGGAAAGGGCCTTCTGCTTTTATATATGTGTGCACATATTCGGAAGGATCTTTCATATATGTGCACTCATATACGGAAGGATATTTTGTATATGCACGCCATGCATATACAGAAGGATCTTTTGTGTATGCACGCCATGCATATACAGAAGGATATTTTGTGTATGTATGTGCATATGATACATGTGAAGTAAAGTGTGCATATACAAAAGAGCATATACAGAAAGCACTTTTGTATATACATACTTCATGTCGCATGTATGGTATGCATTGGCATATACACAATATCCTTTCATATATGTGCAACATGCATATATGTGAGATCCTTCCATATGTGCATGTGAATATATAGAAGGACCTTCTATATATCCGTATGCATATAAGGAAGGATATTTCATGCACATATACAAAAGGGACTTTGTATGTGCACAAGAATATACAGAAGAACTTTTGTATGTGTGTGTGCATATACAAAAGGATCTTCTGTATATGCACATGCATATATGGAAGGACCTTCCATATATGCATGTGCATATACGGATTTCCTTGCGTATATGCAAACATATATGAACGGTCCTTTTGTATATGTGCACGCATTTATAGAAGGTCATTTTGTATGTGTGCGTACATATGGAAGGATCTTTCGTATATTTTGTTGCGCATATACAGAAGGATATCATGTATATGCACATGCATACCATACATGCGACGTGAAGTGTGTATATACGGAAGTGCTTTTTGTATATTCTCTTCTGTATATGTGCATGCACATACCATACATGTTCCTTGAAACATGAATATATGGAAGGGTCTTCCGTATTAGTGCAAGCATATATGGAAGGATCTTCCATATATGTGCGAGCATATGGAAGCGCATATATAGAAATCACTTCTATATATGCACACTTTACATCTCATGTATGGAATGTGTACATATATACAGAATATCCTTCTATAAATGTGTGGCATGCATATACAAAATACATTTTGTATATGCGGGCACATATATAGAAGATCCACACACACATATACAAATATCCTTCTATATATATGTTTGCATTTACATAAGGACCTTCCATATATGCATACACATATTCATAAGAGCTTCAGTATATAGGCCCTTTCATATGCACATGCATATACGAAATGCTCTTCCATATATGTGCACGTATATACAAAAGAGCCTTCCATATATGTGTGTCATGCATATATGGAATATCCTTTCATATATGTGCATGCATATACAAAAGGATATTCCATATATGTGTGTGCATATACGAATCCTTCGGTATATGCACGTGCATATAGGGAATGATCATTTTGTATATGCACGTGCATATACAAAAGACACAGAAGGATCATTTCATATATGTGTTCCCATATATGAATCCTTCTGTATATGCATGCACATATACAAATCCTTCTGTATATGCATGCACATATAGGGAAGGATCTTCTATATATGCATGTGTAAATACAGAAGTGTTCCATATATATGAATGCATATACAGAAGGAAATTTTGTATATGTACTGCATATATGAATCCTTCCATATATGTGCGTCCATATACAGAAGTTCCTTCTGTATATGTGTACACATATACAAAATTGCTTCTGTATATGCATGCGCATATATAGAAGGATATTCTGTATATGTGCGTGCATAAAATATCGTTTGTATAAGCATGTGCATACACGAAAGGGTTTTCGTATATGCAAGTGCATATACAAAAGCATATTTTGTATATGCACGTGCATATAGGGAAGGATATTTCATATATGCATGTGCATATCATACATGCGACGTGAAGCATGTATATATCGAAGAGATTTCCTTACATGCATTAATGTATGTGTGCACATATACGAAAGATCCATCAGTATATGCACACTTCAAGGCACATGTATCATTATGCACATGTGTATATACATAATATTATTCTATATTTATGCATGTATATACAGAATATCCTTTTCATATATGGAAGTGCTTTTCATATATTCATATGCATATACAAAAGTGTTTTCCGTATATGCGCATGCATATGTGGAAGCTCTTATGTTTGTGCACATGCATATATGGAACCACTTCCATATATGTGTGCACATATACAGAAAGATATTTCTTATATGCGTGCATATATATATGAAAGGATCTTTCATATATGTGTGCATTGCATATACGAAAGGATCTTCCGTATATGTGTGCCACGCATATGTGGAAGTCTCTTCCGTATATGTGTGCCATGCATATATGGAAGGATCTTCCATATATGTGTGGCATGTATGTACAAAATATCCTTTAGGATATGGGTACGCATATATGGAAGTGCTTATGTATATTTAGAAGCATCTTCTATATATGTGCGTGCATACCATACATATGATGTGAAGTGTGCATATACAAAATCACTTTACATATATGCACTTATGTATGCATGTACAAATATAGAAGTTCCTTCAGTATATGCGCTCTGTTACGGAGAGAAACTTCCTATGGCTTAGGGTGTCCCACAACAGACAGCTAGACACCAAAAAGCAATATTTCCCTACAAGAGAAACCAAATATCTAACACCAAGGGATATTGAATCGTGCCTTGTTTCGGACGGTT
The DNA here is from genome assembly GCA_001517045.1 of Pseudotsuga menziesii. Classification (NCBI taxonomy): domain Eukaryota; kingdom Viridiplantae; phylum Streptophyta; class Pinopsida; order Pinales; family Pinaceae; genus Pseudotsuga; species Pseudotsuga menziesii. Next base: position 173,506 of record LPNX010636652.1, on the reverse strand, counting down.
GAAGTAGATCCCCGTTGATATTTTCCAATTCACACATGCATTAGCAATTCACTCTCAGCAACAACAAACAAAAAAGCATTCTCTATAATAGTGTGTTAGACCTACTTTAGAATATATATTCAACAATGTATAAGCAATTAAACATGTCCATGGATACAATATTCATATTCAAATGCACATTAATTGGAAAGGAAAAGATATTTCTATTAATAAAATCAGAGATTACAAGAGTGACAACCTCTATTGGCACGTCTACAAACCAGAGAAATTGAGTCCTCCACCTGGGCCTCCACCACCTCAATCCTCCATCTCTCGATAAAAATCTCACAAGACAGAGGCAACCATGGGAATAACACAAAGTGCTCCAAAGGGACAAATGGATGCAGACTCAATTATAAGCAAACTGAGGAAACAATGGACTATAGTTTCTTTGCTCTTCAATTCCTCGTCTTCAATGTATCCAAGGGGTTCCTTATATAGCACTCCAAAAGGGCAATGGAGGGTCAAATCTGAGCATTCTCAAGGCATTTGGAAGGCCAAGAGTCAAGTTATTCGGACTCATATGAGAAAAATTCCAAAAATTTTTGGACTTATGCACACATCCTGATGTACGTGGGTTTGAGTTCAAAAGTCATGTGTGCACGCGAGTATAGGGTTAAAAGTCATGTACAGCAATAAATAGGGGTTTTTAAGGCATGATCTTGGAACATCAAAGGATAATACAAGTCCATGGGGTATAAAGAGTCTACAGAGGGGCATGGGAGGCCATAAATATGTGATCCACCATGTGTGGTAAAATTAGCTATAACAGATGCCCCCTGATGTGTGAGGTCAGAGGGGTAACATGATGGCCGAAATACATTATAAAATCCATCCTAGAAATGGAGTAATGAATACCCAGGTGGAAGAACCAGCCATTCATCAGTACAATACAACGATAAATATCTGCATGTGACTGCAAATACATGGATCAGTCCCGAATACATAAGAGTACAATGGCCATGAATAGGCATGATATACAAAATGTGTCATGTGTGGTCATCACCATGTACAATATACAATAGATTAGAATCTCCAAAGTGGATGAAGATATACAATAGATCAAGATCTCCATAATGGCTGAAGATATACAATGGATCAAGATATCCATAGTAACTGAAGATATTTGATATACAGTGGAATCAAATCACGAGAGCTAATATCTCATGAACACTGGCATGATCAAGGAGCTATAATATATGGAATTCCACCAAGATGGAAGTTCTTCTACATGAAACGCTATGAGTACATGTCCTACTATGTGAATAGATGTGTCGAGGTTGAACCACTAGTACAAAATGAGGAATTAGCTACTAGGTGATTGAAAATTCTAGTCACCACAGGTTTTTCAAGTGATTTACTACTAAATATGAGCAATTTCGATTGACCCAACTATAAACGACTAAAATTAACCACTAATTTAGTCATTGGTTAACAAATATGACTAGATAATAAGTGACAGAGTTAAAAATGACTAACATAAATGACTAATTTAGTCACGGCATAAAAAATGACTAGCTAGAAGAATATGAATTAGTCATTTATGTTAGTCATTTTTAATTGTGTCATGGAAAATTGCAAATTTGACAATGAAGTGTAATTTTTGTAAATTCTCTACCTTCTATTAGTAATATTGGTGTCATGCACCTCGATCTTCAAAGATCCAACAAAGCAATTGGACACATTTTCTCTTGGACATCTTTATCCCTACTGTACCATTGAAGCAAACCTAGTTAAGCCCGTTCCAAAGGAAAACTAGGTTCCTACATCAATTACGAATTAGGTACTAGAACTGGTACCATATCAATACCTATCTAGAAGCATCATATCCCTACATCCCCTCGAGAGCCGGTCATTCGAATGCGCCTCCTCCATGTAGAATTACCAAATGCATCCAATGCATGGACAAAAAAACACGTCAACTTCAGATATGTGGGATGAAGGTATCATTCAACCCCTTCTCCCCTGTTTTTGCACTCAATACCCTATTTTTACAAGCGATAGGTTGGTTCAGGATTTCGTAGTGAGAAGTCAAAGCGCTTCAAAGGTATGGTTCTTGCCGCTCCGATCATGTTCATCACTCCAATAAATAACCCATTGTTATGGCTTTTTACAAGTCTCAATGGTGCCGAAGTTACTGCTTCCACTTTACATTCGCAATTATCACCATCTCCAGCCTATGCACTCATAACCATATGCATTTTGAGCTTTCAGCCAGGGAAAAGCATGAGCACCCTCCTGCAATGCCACTATTTGCAAAGCTCATTGGTTTTTTCACATCAAAATTCCTCACATGCTCCAAAGGAAACTGAAGAAGACATTAAAAGAAGTGATTAAACTTTGCAAGGAGGTTTACTTGTTGCAAATGTCATTATAGAGCAGGGGTCGAATGATACCTTCAACCCAAATGCAAGAGGTACATTGGAATGGTCGGTTCTCAAGGGGATGCAGGACCCTCATCTGTGGTTGTCAGTGGTCGCCATCCGAGAGAGTATTGATCATATGTTCGTATCGGTCGGAGTCAATGATTTGGCTGAGAAGTGGAGATGACGACTGGCTTTCGGGCCAAATTGTCGACTCGGTAGACTACTTGATTTATAAAACTAANATTATTAAAAAAGTATAATATATAACCAATTAAGATAATTTATATAATAAAATAAAATTATATATATATATATATATATATATATATATGACCGTAGCCTGACTCTTCCGATGCTGTTAAAGATTCTGAAGAATTTTCCAAACTTCTTCTCTACAGAAGAGGGCCAAAACACTGGTGCAGAAGTATCTAAGGAAGAGGTAAAATCTACTTTGTCCCAGTTCATTAAAGATCTTACACTGCCTCTATATCTCATGTGGCCTTATTATTCAGTGAGGATGTTGACTCTTTGGTTTGGGAGAAAAATGTTTCGACTGGAGTAGTTAATGTGAATCATGCCTATGAAATTTCTCCACAACAAAATTCTGGTTTGGAAAAATATTCAAAAAAGAGGATATTTTGGTCCAAGTATGTGTTCCTTGTGCAGATCCAACTTAGATTCAGTTGAACACATTTTTCTGCATTGTTCTTATTTCAAAATTATTTGGAGAGAGGTTAGCTACCACTTTTATTTCTCCTTTAATTGGGATCTGAGATCTATTGAAGATTTTTTGATCTCCTGGTTCGGAAGCATAAATAAGTGGAAGTCTCTTCCTTATTGTATATTAAGAAATTTGGAAAACCAGAAACAGACGCATTTTCCAAAATATTTCTCCCTCTATTATAAACATTGTTTCTAAGATTGTGGCAGGTTTTTTGTAATGGAACAGAAATTGCGCCCCAAAATTTTAAAAGATTCAAACCTGCTCGATGTTGGAATTTGATACCATATATGGATTCTTTGATGGGGCTGAGCAGGCTGGAAATTGTGGTACTGGCATGATCCTCCATATAGATGACTCTCATAATTTCAAGATAAGGATGGGTGTTGGAAGTGGCACTAATAATTTTGCTGAACTTTTAGCCTTATGGGGGATTTTATGGTTCATAAAAAAAGAAATATTCTCCAGCTTTATATTTTTGGAGACTCAAAGGTTGTAATTGATTGGGCTAGAGGTCTCACCAATTTTCAGTCACTGAGTTATGATTGTTGGTTGAAAATTATTGGGATCCTAAAGAATTGTTTTCTTTATTTATCCTTCAGGAACCTATACAGGGAGTTCAATTCTGATGCTGACAACCTATCAAAGCTTGCGATAAGAGTATGCTCTAGTATTCTTCACTTCTCTAAGTACTCAAATGGAAGCATGATTGCTGAAGGTCGCTTTACCTGCTTCTAGTTTCTCCATTCCGGTTTTTCCTTGGAATGTTTTAGGTTGTAGCTGTATGACAACTCTCCCGAGCCCTGCTATTTTTTGTCTCACAATTATTTTGTCTTTTCCAAATTTTTGCTTTCTACAAGTTGATGGGTAGAGATCCTGTCATTTATTTTTGGATATTGTAATGTTTTTCCCAGGATATTGTAATGTTTTTCCCAGAGCTTCAATATTGTCCTCTAGCCTACTTTGAAGGGGATTTTACATGAACAACTATGATGTATTTTTTATTCTTATGAATAACAAATTACATATTTTTTTACATTGAAAAAAAAACCATTTATATAGAGATATTCCACCATGTTTATTTTTATATTTAGAAAAAACACAATTTAAAAGGCTATATTTTAACAAAATATATAATCTATATTTCAATAAATTATAACAAAATTTATAATCTATATTTCAATAAATAAATATTCCATAATTTTTTTATTTACACCTTGGAAAAGCACAATTTAACACAACCTAATTTGGAAAATATATAATATAGATTTTTATATATAAATTTGTTTCCATTTTTCTTGTTTAACTGTTGCTTTAGGCTATTTCCTCTTTAAGCTTCAGATTGAATTGTTTTATGTTGTTTCCTTTTAAAACTTTTGTACACTTTGGATTGAATAGGGAATGGAGAGAATTAACAATGGAAGGCGAGCAATCACAATCACAATCTTTCCATTTCCACATTTATGGAATTTCCGCTTCTGTAATTTCCTCTCCTCTTTCCATGGACATGGAATTTCCGCTTGCTGGTTCGTCTTCTCATTTCGTTCTTTCAAGATGCATCATATATTCTAGTTTGGTGTGTTGTGTCTTTCTTGAATCTGGATGTCAGTGTTTGAGTCTTGAGAGTAGGCATCTCTTCCTGCATCTATTTGTGATAGAGAATGGTGGTCTCCTTAAGGGAAAATGGATTTGGAAGGACATCTACTCGGACGCTCTTCTCTGGGAAGGATATATGATAGAGAACGTGTTTGGTCTGATGTTCTCTTGTTTGATTTGTGTTTCTATTTAATATTTGTCTTTCTATGATATGAAATCTCCTTAGCAATATGTTAATGACCTATCTATGGAATTCACCACAAATACAGAAGAATAAAGAATGTATGAGGAAATAATATCCATGCTACTCCACTCCACATATGTATGCATCTCTGTCTCCTCATGTCTCTGCATTTTTATTTTTTTGTTTGTCCAAATCAAATCTAATCTAGGAATTAGTTTCTACCAACCTCTTTATTTTCAGTCAATTTTCATCCAACAAAACCCTACAACTTTTCCCTTTTATCATCCATATCTACTCTATTATTAACCCTTCCCTGTGTCATTTCGGATGTAATGGTATAATTAGATGATCTCATTTCGCATTTCGGATGTAATGGAATAATCGGATGATCTCATTTCTTTTTCAACCTTCTCCTTTGGCCATGGGAATCGATGGTTTTTGGGATAGATCACCCATTCTGGGGGTTTTTCGTTCATATGGGCTATGATTGGCATGACTCTGAAAGTGGAATCCATGAAGTATTCTGAGGAATTAAAGGAAAGAAGAGATCATATTGCCACAAGGTTATATGACTATACCACTCAAAGCTGCCAGAATTGTGATGGTTCTTCGGATGGAGGAAAAGCCGCAAGACTTAGTGGCAATGCTTCAGGGATCGAATGTAATCCGCAACACAAATATCTGAGACCCGTCAAGGAAATGGCAGTTGAATCACATAAAAAGGAAGAGAAGATCCAAGATGATGATGATGATGATGATGATGAAGGGTTTCAAAGAAACAAAGCAGAAATCCACCATGTGGTTGATGATTCTTATTAGGTTTGTTGTTGTTGTCTTCTCTGCCATTCTCAATGGTTAGAGTCCATGACTTCGGTTCACTTACAATGGCCATTCTTTTTGCCCCCCCAAAATCCAATTGAATGAGCCAAGTGCATTAATTAATCAGTTGCTGTATTCCCTTCTCACTGACAATAGGGAAGCATAACGCTTTTGGGGTTGACGATCACATCCTTTTTATTAAAATGAATAAAATTTTGAGTCTTGTTTAACACATTTTATCACTAAGATAATATCATATGCTATTGTCAACAGGATCTCAATTAGTTGGTAAATAAACTAGGGTTATTTTATACTCCTACCCAAGGGTTTCATGCACTTGAGCCAAGTGCAAGTCATGGGAAAATTTTGTGGAATAGATACCACATCCTTGAATTCTCAATGGAAGGGATTTTTATAGTTTTGTAAGGAAGCCATATACCATTGTAGTATGCCACCAGACAGTGATATAGGAGCCTTTTGTCAATTTTATTTTTTTTTGTTATCATATGTTGCTACTCAGCCTGCACTTTATATTTATATTCTGGTGGTGGCTATATCAGTATTTATGTGTTGATGTTTTTTGTTTCTTATTGGAGATATCTTAGCATATGCTCATTCTTTACATTTTTCTGCATTGGTATCAACCTCATGAACCCTTGCTGGAGTCACTGCAGAGTTTGTTTAACACGCATATTGTTGATCCCGATTTTGTCACTCTTTTAGGCTGTTAATCTACTCTTTTGGAATCTATTTTGTCATATTGTTTACATATTTTGTGTCATTCAGCTTATAATTCATCCCCAGGTACGAACACATTTGGAATTTATGCAAGCCTTGGTTTATTTCCGTTATTCTGTGATTTTATTAAGCAATTCAGTGATATTTGGAAACATGCCTAATACATGGATTTGTTTTGCAGATTATATTTTTCAAACATGCCTCCATGTGGATAGGAACTCATGCTAAACATGTGCATATCACAGCTAGCTCTCCATCCAACCCTCCAATCGATCTACGCGTTGTTAGTTGGCATATTCCCAAATGATTAAAGTGCAGAAGATTTTTTAGTTGCTATGTTGTCCACGCATTCGGTTGCTATGATGGCCCTTTGTCTAGAAGGCCCACCATCCTACCCTCTCCATATGACACCACAATTAATTCCCATGTCGACAAATACCCATATGGCCATATCCCGTGCGAGGAGAACCGACACACGAAAGCTCAGGAAGGCGGTTGTGCATTGTTGCCACACGTCATATAGTTGTTTAGTTGTCAGTTAAAGATTGACTATTTTGGAGCGGTTGAACACTAAAAGGGTCGACCTACTCACCTATGTAAAACCTATATAAATACTTCTCCAAGAGAGAGTCAAGCTAGCTAGTTAATTGGTCGATCAATCATTGTAAAAGAAGCTCTGTAAACTTTGTTTCAAATTCAATATAAAGTTATATTTTCACCTGCGCATACATGTTTCTACTATAATGAGTGGTTGATTAATTGAAGCGCAACCCTGATTGTTGAGAGGGCCCCTCAACAACCAGCTGTCTCCCATTTCTGTGTGTTTTCGTTCTTTCCTTTCTTCCAGCTAAGTAGTTTGTCTTTCCATCCTCTACATGTAATTCAATTCTATTATAAATTGATACTATTTATTTCCTTGTCTTTTGTAATATGTGTTTGTTGTGAGATATATGATTTACATTGTGTTGTTAAAATAGTTTCATTTCTAGAATCGCAAGTGGTTGGTTGCACAATAGTTGTTTTCAGTTTCCTTTTCAGCATTGTTTCTTAGTTTTATAGATGCAATTAGACGGAATTTGATTAATCTAATATTTTAGGCTCAGTTCATAGCTAGATTTAATTATGTCATTTCATGTTCAGCTGTAGGTTAGTTTCAGTTATTTTCCATTTGACTTGTTGAATAATAGGAAATAATCTCTCTTTTAATTAGTGTAAGTTACTCTTATTCTTCTGTTGTTTTAATTGTTAAAATAAGCTTAGTCACTCTTACCTTTACCTCACAATATCATACGCACAATTCAGTTGATATTAAGATCATTTAGGTCATTTGTTTTGTAATTTGCATTGTTTTTCCCATTCAGACTGTCATTTGGAATATCTGTCCAAACTATCATCCAGGCCTTCATTCAGCCTTTCAAATTTTCTATTTTGTTTTAAGCTTGTTTCAAGTGCAGCCTTCTTATTTCTAAAAATATATTACTTTCTGCAATTGAACAATAACTATCTGTCTAGTTAGGACCTTACTTCACATAATATAATCCCTACAATTACTTTTATCCTTTGTCATTTTTATCTTAGGCTATTTTTGGATTGTATATCCTTTGTCTTTGAGTTCTTCATTTTGACTATGTTGTAGGATTTGTCAATTGTAGCCTTAGTTGAGTTACTTCAATCTTATGTAATTGAATTCAGGGTTTAAGTTACTAATTTTATTGTTTAAAAGGAATATTAAGTTTTTAAAGTCTCTAGCATAAGATTTGTTTTCTTTATTTTATAGTTACTGAATATTTCCAGAAAATAGATTTAGATTTAGGAAACATAATATCTTTATCAAGTTTTCTACTTGCTTCTTTATTAGGTTGTATACTTGCTTTTATCAAGTTTTCTACTTGTTTCCCAATTATAGTTGTTTCATGTCAGAATAGTATACCCTTAATTCCAAGTGGTATATTGGAAGAAACTCATTTCTTAGTTAATATATTGGTTGTTAATAAAATCTTTTTAGAGTCTTTTTCTTATGGAACAAATTAAAAAATGTTTACTATTACTTGTAATTGGACACTACTTAGTTTACATTTATTTGTAGAAGTTAAATTAGATCTAATTCCATTCAGTTTCTTTATTTCTTTTGAAATCCATTTTGATACACCTCCTTCTCTAGTTTCGATCACAATGAATTCATGTCCTCGGAATACTCAAGGAGAGTGGAACTAGATAAGTTGATTTAATCACTGTATATTTGTCAAACCGCATGTATAGTTTAGTTATTGGGTTTCTTAGATAAACTAAATAATTGTAATATTGTATAAAATAGTATAATCTTTTATATTCATATCGTAAGAATTCTGAATTTGTTTGTCTTTATAATTCATAAATTAAGAAGCAGAATACTTAATTAATAGAGTACACTGTAAAAGAGTAATTTACCTTCTTAGAATAGTACTATTTATAAATACATAGTTCATGGTTGATAGAGTAGAGTAGTATAGCTCGATACTGCTCTAATCTAGTAGACTTGTCCAAGCCTAATTACCTTAGTAGTTGAATTTCTAGAGTTTGACTCAGTTTTTCATTTTGAAATATCTTTCGATCTTTTCTTTGTTAAAATATTTCCACGACACCTTAGGAACCCTTTTTCCTTCACATATATTTTGTGTCAACTCTAAGATTAAAAACCTCGGTCGATAATTAAATATTTGGTGAATCAATTAAGACAATAAAACACCCAACACATATTTATGTGGAAGCTTTGAAGGTTAGAATAACATATCTTGTTGACTTCTTATTAAAGTATTATGCATGTTCTTCTTAGTTGCAACTTATTTCTATTTTAGTTATTGTCTTCCTCTTTGAGTTACCAGGAGACTGATATTGGTAGACAAGTGAATGGACTTCACAAGCATGCTTCTGCTGACTTTTGAAAGCTAGTAAAAGAGATTATAAGGTCAGATCACTTTTGGTTCATAAAGGTTCTTGTTCATTTTCTTGCATGACTTTGCAGAAATGAAAAATAGGATTACCACTGATATTTCATTATATCTCAATGGGTTTTTCAAATATTATTATATGGTCATCTGCATTCATCATGAATGATCCAAAGTCGGTACTATGAGAGTTCACGATATTCAGAATATCCTAGGTTCTGTGAGTGATTACATGGTTCCCTATTAAATTGAGAACATATATCTATGGATCAACACACAACTCACAAAATAGACCACACAATTTACTCAATAATTGAAGAATGAAACAATGCAAAAATGGCTTGCAACTGTGAATTCTTTCATTAATTAAAAGTAATTAGATAATAATTACAATGAAGTACAATGGATAAATAGCCACATGCAATTTGAATCCATGTGAGGAAATTCAAATTGATTAGACTCTACTTGACTGAATGGCTAATTGACCTTGTCTAAATCATTATTGGAGGACTGAATGGTTAACTAACCTTGTCTAAATCATCATCAAAATTCATCGAAGTTCTAAATCACAACTCAAGTGTCTAATTCAGTGTTAGCTAGTCTAACTGACTGAGGTAAGTGAGTAAATTCGCCTCACCTGCATGCATCCATGCAATCCTAGTGCTAATTGAGTAGAACTGAGTGTAAGGGATTAGAACGGAATGTAATTGACTCCTAACTGAGCTTGACTAGTCACCAACTCAACTCAACTGGCCTTGGTTGGTATCGGCACTCCCAGTGGCTCCTAATTTGTAGGGATTGATCTAGGAGGCTCCTAAACTTATGCATGTAAGTGCAATCAATGGCAGTAGGCCTCAATTAGTGTCACCCACACTATATTAACTGGAACATGTGCCCCAATTAGTACAAGTGTACCCAATGGCGCTAGTGACTAAAAATAGACTAGAATGACTCCTCATTTAGACATGACTCCTGATTTAGACATATGACCAAATTGGACAAGGGAGGATTAATAATCCTAACACCCCCACTGAATGCTAACTTGGAAAATTGATGGGCCCTAGTAACTAATACCATAGGTCACCCATTACATCGAGTAAAGTAAAGTAACTACTCAATACAAGGAGCTGGGGAAAAAGCCACATGGGAAAAAATCCCCCCCTCTAACTGAGCAGATAGAATCAGGATTCAAGTTTGAAAAACTTGAAAATGTGTTGCTGCAATATCTATGATGTAGTGAAGTAGCATGCATGATGTTCTGTGCATAGGTATCCTAGGGCATGGCCTGTAGACTTCTCCATGTTCTCCCAAAATGATGATGGAAGGAAGGAGGAATGTAACCTTGGTCTCTTGTTGGATGAAGAGGTGTATGATCAACTCTATTCTTTTGAATGTAGTGAGACCAATCCCTTTCCATGTAGAATCTTAAAAGAAATCTATTGCATCTCTCTAAAGGAGGTAAGATTGCATGACATAGCGCAAGGGTCTTTCCCTTCTGAGTGTCAGATGGATTTCCAGTCATATTCCTAGCTTCCAGTTTGGAAGGAGGGACTAGATCTGGATCTTAATCACCTTGAATCTCAATCTCATAAAGTGATACACTTGGATCTGTGTTGTAATCTCACAGATCACATAGGGTTACCAATAGTACACATTAAGAACAGACATACATAATAGATACAAGAGACAAGAACAAGTAAGTGAAATAACAGATTATATTATAATGAAAGAGTCCATACAATACAGAGAACTGAACCGAGTTCTCATCTAGCTCAATAGCTTAATATATATGAATTACAAACAGTTACAAATAACTACCTGTCGATCAACCGACATGACCTTATGTGGCTAACCTAATCTCACATTAGTCGGTTGATCGACTTAGTCGGTTGATCGACTAAGTCGGCTATCGTTCAATTCGGCTTACCGACTTGCTCCTCCAACATCTCCCCACAAACAAAACGTTTCTTCATCCCGAAAAAACAGGGAGGTACCAAAAAATGTCTTTGCTCGTCCTAAGTAGTTATTTCTGTGTTTGATCTTCATGGGCTATGAAGTCTGATGGATAGTCTTTTCTGCACAAATACTTCAACAATTGCTTCAGCTATCACTGCCAGCTGATGTTGGAATGTCATCCAATTTTACACTATTTTTTGGATGTTAATGGTTAATGTAGTCAGACTTGATAATATCGACATCTTTTCTTGAATGGAAAATTATGCTATCTTCTCCATGTCGAGACCCATAAACTGGTCATTTTCTTCTGCTATCTCAAAAAGTCATTTCATCTGTGGGCAGATGATGTCTAATTTTTCTAGACTTGGAATTGCTTGCTACACCCATTGGTGTGCTTGTCGCTCATGCTTCTGTAATTTCATTGTTTCGAGCACTATTTGATTTTCAATTGTGCTTCTGAGTTCTTCCTCTGTGCTTTTTCTCTTCTTGAGCGCTTGGATTTCTTGTCAGGTTTGTCGAACCTGCTGATAAGCTTGCCCATAATACGTAGGCCAATCTCTCAGTACTTCTTCTGTAATGACTAACTCCTCCATGTGATCTCGTAGTACCTTGTATGCTTCTGCAAAAGCTGTGACCTGCTGTGTCAACAGTCGAGCTATTTCTTCTTTCTTCTCTTCTTTTGTATCATGCATTTGTGCCTATAGCGTCGACACCATGCTCTCAAGTAGATGATAATCCTTTTCTAATGGCTTGTCAGTGTCAACCTCTGTCGGACCTGGTATCACAGATTGCACCAGGTTTCTGCATTTGTTAAGGAACTCGACTTGTTCTTTTTCGTTATCGTCGAGCTCCCTACATTTGTTCTGGCTCCTTGTTTTTGCTTCTATTGCCATTGTTTCCAGGAGTTTCCCTAATTCTCCATCCTTCATCTTGGTTGGATTATGTTTCTTTGGTTGAAATACCATTGGAATTTCCCATTATGATTGGTCAATAGGGTAGATTATTCCTACTGCAAGCATGTTATCAATCTCTTTCTTAACTATCTCTTTGTATTTATGAGCTAGTTTATATGGTGTTTTCTTGACAGGTCGTACATTAGGTTTAATGTCAATCTTCATTTCGCCCATTTCATATACTAGACCTTTGAGATCCTTACAGTCTCTAGTAAACACATCCTAAAATTCTTTTAGTAGGTTTGTTATCTCTGTTGTTTGTGCTTCAGACCAGTAGTCTCCAATTTTTGCTATTTTTGGTCAATCATCATTTGATATGTCAACTTCTTAGATTTTCACTTTAGCGTCTAACCATCCAGGAGCTTATGTCTCATTGATTAGTTGACTCCCTTATTTAAACGGTGAGAATGTAGCAGGAAAGTCTACTACAGTCATTCGGCCGATGTCTTCCTTGTCGGTTGTCTCGACTTTGAGCACTGTGCGAATTGGTTTTGTTGTTTCAGCATGGTTTGCTTTCCATCTAAATCTTTTCCCTTCTGAATTTTCATTTTCCATCTGTAGTCTTGTTGACTGTGGAATTGTCCCGGTTTGTATATTGTTACAGTTATTGTCGGTCGGTTGTCTTTTAGGGTTTTGTTTTCTATTGGTTGTACAAATGCTTTGATCTATTTTGCAATTTTGACCAAATTCTCATTTCAGAGTTCAAAGTTGAAGTCTTTGATAAAATTCTCTTTGAGTTCATGCCATAGGAATGTTTCACCCCGAGCTTCTTCCATCTTGTACCATTTATTTGGTAAGTCAGTGAGTGTTGATGGAAATAAGTGTGGCCATGTACGTTCATCTTTATATCCAATTCTTCTCCATTCTTTTTCACATGTCTTTATATGGTTTTCTGGATCCTGTCCTTGGGTAAATATAGGTATCTAAGCCTGGTTGGTTAACTTGTTTCCTCCAAATCTTTCTACAAAATAATTCGAAGCTATTGTTTATGTCTACAGTCTTGACTGATGGGTATCCGAACATCTAGCAGCTTGTCCTGTAAAAGTTTCTACTAAACTTTGTAGTCAGCCATGTTCACCAATGTTCCTAGATACTTGCTCTACATGCATAATTGGTGATTCTCTTTCTTTATATTTTGGTATTTTTGTATTATTTATATTTGTCGGTTTCAAGGTAGGATATTCCCTAGTTTTCTTCTCAAATATTTTTGGGATGATGGACACCACAAAGCATTGTCTGACTAGTTTCTTCTGTATTTTTTGAATAGTCCATCATCCTCTTGCTTTTGTTTCATAGTTTTCAACCTCCCAATCATATAGTTCTGCATCTGAATTGTATCCTACTGAGTCTTAGTTACCTAAGTAAAGTTCACCGAATATATTAGGTTCTGTGTAATCTTCATTATTCTGTACCTGATATAGTTGTCGGATGTAAACTTCTTCATTAATTGGTTCTATCCAAGGTTCTCCTTGGGATGGATGGATAGGTATTATTACCTTTTTTCCATTCCCCTTTAATTTTATTCTTTCTTTGTCCAAGGATATCGAGGCTTTCATTTTTCTCCCCCAAGGTCGACCTACTAACGCTGGGAAGGACCTGGATCCTTCCTTAGGGTCAATAATTTTGAAGTCAACTTTGGTTGATATTCCTTTTATCGTTTTGTCAACATCTTTCCAGACTCCAATAGGTTCAATTAGGCCTTGGTCGGCTAGTTTCAGGTATATGCCTGACTCGTATAATCAAGGTCTGCCTAATTGTTCCCATGTGTCTCAAGTCATAATATTTACCTGTGATCCGAAATCGAGTACAACTTGTCAGACATGGTATCCTTCAATTTCCAGGTCGACAAGTGGGTCGGCATCACTTTTATCTTTTTGGTTTAAGCTACAAATATTCTTTGTTTGTTTTTCAGAGTTTTTGTTGTGTTTTATTTTATACAGTAAGTCGATGAATTGAGATATTGCTTTATCTTTTTGTACCAAATGTATTAGCTCTTTTACTATGTCTTGTCGATTATCATCTTCTTCTTCTTGTCGAGCAAATTCTCTAAATATATTTGTTGCATCTTTATTTATTTGTTTTTCTTTAAATGGGTCAGGATAAACATTGTTTTATTTTATCTTGCTTATTTGGGGGTTATCATTCCCAATTTTCGTCCCTTGTCGGGTTACGATATGTAAATTATTTGTATTGATGATATCATGTTTTTGCACACATGACAGGACATTAACATTTTTCTTCTTATTTATTTTTTCAAGCATAGTAAGCAAATCCTCTAATGAGTGATCCCCTACTCCACAACTAGTACATAATTTTAGGTCATTCCTATCTGTGTATGGACAGTCTGCATATCGGTGTCCTTCCTTGTAACATGTGAAACATTGGATGGGCCGACATGGTTGGTTGTCTCGATTCCCAAAGAATCAACCTCAACTTCCATATCCTCCACGTCGGTTGTCAAACGACGTTCATACCAACGACCTTTGTACCTTTGATTATTTCGGTCATTTGTGCATTGATTCATTGCTCATTTTTCTGTGCAACTATGTTAGTCTGATATATTGCCTAATATTTTGTCGATTCTTTAGATTCAAGTGGTAGTCAAAGGTGTTCTGATTTTTAGTTTCACAGATTGCACACCATGATGCTTTGCCATTATTCATGTTGAATGGGAGATATTTTCTAGTGTGCTCTCCATGCTCCTGGAAGATGTCGTAAAAAAAATTTGTTTGGACAAATCGAACATCCTATCGGCTAATATCCTGTCGACAGTTATCTTTCGAATGTCCGGTCGATGAGCATTTCATGCACTAGATGTCCTGATTTTTAAGGTTTATCTCTTTTAAATATTTATGCATGATCTCGAGCTGTTCTTATAGTCTACAGTATTTGGGGTATGCCGGAATATCTTCATCCATTTCTACTTGTAGAGATTTAGTAAGCGCATCCTCATAAGTTTTGAATGTCTCCAGACTTATGTGCCGACAATTTTTTTCTAACAAACCTGCAAGAAACCACTGGATTAGTAGTTGTTCATCAATAACATAATCCAATTGGCTGAGAAGCTCTTTCCAGCATTTGTCGTAGTCGTGGACAGTTTCTCCTGACTTTTGTGATGTTGTCTTCAATTTCTTAGCTGCCAGATGTTTTGCATCTGGAGTTTTAAAAAATGATAAAAATTGTTCTTTGACTTCTACTTTAGTTTCTCTGGGGGTTCTTTCATAAAAGTTCATAAACCATGTTAATGCTCTTTTCCTTAAGGCTCTAGAAAACTGCGCCATCTGTCTATCTTCATCTATAACTTGGTTTGCCTCCCATGTCGATTCGCAGATGAACCAATGTCATGTGAGATCTTCATCGCCCTCATATAGAGGGATGTGCACTAATCCGTGACCCATGTCAGAGTCACTAGCACTGTCTTCTTCAGGAGGTTGCGGTGGTGGGGGTGGTGGTGGGGATAGTGGGGTATTTTTTTTATTCTTATGTGCAGAACTATTGTCGACAGAACTCTCGTTTCCTTCGGTCATCTCAGTTGTCGTTTCTTCTCCGACAAGCAGTCGATTGGGGTCGACTTCTCCTGTTGATGTCCAACTGTAGTTGTTTGTCTGCAACTCCAAATTTTTGTATCTTCCAAAGTTGTATTTGGTAGGGGGGGTGATCCTTCGTGCATCAGGTAAAGTAAGTGGATACTTCGATTGGAGGGTAACACTTGAAGCGTAACTGAATTTCCTTCTTCTGGTCGATGGATAAGTAGATGATTATCATTGTTTCTCTCGTGGTCTAGTCGGCTCCAAATACCAAAGCCACCAGCTCTTAGTCTAAGGTCCTCTTCGACAATGGTTTGTATCCTGGTACTCGGATTCATCAGAGATAAAGGTCTTACTTCCTGGGGAACTTCTAATTGGAGAGCTTCTCGTTGCTCTATCCAAAAATTGTCTTCCATAGGGGACGCTGTTATAGCCCAAAATGACACATCTCTGCCTGTGACCACTTTCCCATGATTTCGTCGCATGTCGACACTTCCTGAAAGTCACTGAAAAAACACCTATCTTGGAGGACCCATATATTGAGTTCTGTAACTCCGTTTGACCTCATTTGTGCGCCGTTGGAAAGGTATTTCAGTTAGCTAAAACTTTCCAGAAGACACCAAAGTCTGAAAATGCCCAGAAATACCTTAAAAATGCGTTTTTTGTGTATGCACGACTCTCCTTATGTGCAACCCGTGCATCATGCGCGACTCTTGTGTTTTGCAAGTCGCGCATGCATATATTCGCGGGTTTCTCTTGTGTAAACTTGCGTATCATGCGCGGGTTGCTCTCCTTCATAGTCTCGCATCTATTTCTCAACATTAAAACATAAAAACACGCCTTTTGAGTTAGTTTGGGTAGTTATACAACTGACTCCTTCAGTTGTAACCACTTTGGCTTCGCCCCTAACTCTTCTTCATCATATAAATAGAGGTAGGGAGGTCCATGAATGAGGACTTGG
>LPNX010636652.1:19675-149210 GCA_001517045.1 Pseudotsuga menziesii | reverse complement strand
GATATGGCGCCTTTTTGCATATTGAGCGACCATTATAGTTTCATCAGTTATACATATGTTGGATCCTCCTGTATCTTTATGGCGATGTTTTGTATATGGACGTGTATGTTCCAAAGATCAGTTTTTCTGACATTTATCTCTCTTTCAGGTACCTTCACTCGAGCCTTTCGATCTTGGATTCTCTGCTCTCTCCATACTCAGCTGTTTCCTTTATAATGTATTTCGGCTATCATCTTCCCCTCTAACCTCACACATTAGGGGGCATCTTTTATATCCCAAAATGACACATCTCTGCCTGTGACCACTTTCCCATGATTTCGTCGCATGTCAACACTTCCTAAAAGTCACTGAAAAAACACCTATCTTGGAGGACCCATATCTTGAGTTTTGTAACTCCGTTTGACCTCATTTTTGCGCCGTTGGAAAGGTATTTCAGTTAGCTAAAACTTTCCAGAAGACACCAAAGTCTGAAAATGCCCAGAAATACCTTAAAAATTCGTTTTTGTGTATGCGCGACTCTCCTTATGTGCAACCCGCGCATCATGCGTGACTCTTGTGTTTTGCAAGTCGCGCATGCATATATTCGCGGGTTTCTCTTGTGTGAACTTGCGTATCATGCGCGGGTTTCTCTCCTTCATAGTCGCGCATCTGTTTCTCAACATTAAAACATAAAAACACGCCTTTTGAGTTAGTTTGGGTAGTTACACAACTGACTCCTTCAGTTGTAACCACTTTGGCTTCGCCCCTAACTCTTCTTCATCATATAAATAGAGGTAGGGAGGTCCATGAATGAGGACTTGGAATTTATGCATTGTTATGCTGGAGGAATCGGGACTCTCTTTGCCGACACCTTTGCCCTGGAGGTCTTCCCCTTGTGTTGCAGAGCTTGGAGGCTGAGTTCTTTGGAGAAGAGAAGCAGCAGATCCAGATCAAGGTTTCGTGAGGTGCCAAACTTGAAGAGAAGGTATACTTGTACTTGTTTTCAAGATTAATAAAGATGTGATGTCCTTCTTCTTCCCAAATCATTGTTCAATGTGTGATTGAATCTCTGTTTCTGATCATATGATGATCTTATTCAGATCATTTGTTTATGTTTATTTGATTATCATTGTATTATATGTGGTCATAATGGTTTGAGGAAGGTATAATTTGTTTTGCAGGTCTCTTGGAGCGAGAGGAGCAAGAAGAGGATTGAAGAGAAAGCTTGGACCAGCCTTCAGTTAGTCAGGTGTGGATCTTTCTCATCTCTGAAAATTGCTATTATATACTTACTGAACATTGTGCATCTCTCTTTCAACCCCAGTACGTTGATGGCCTCTTAAACCCTAGCCATAGGACACTTTCCTTTACAACAGACGCTTCTTCTTCCATGCCTTCTTCATGCTGGTCATGACCCGACACTGGCAGTTTTCTTTCTTGGTCTGTCACCCTAGTACTCATTCCTCTTTATAGCGCTATAGCTCCGTCTCTTCTTTCTTCCCTTCTTTGCAGCCTCTTCTCTCTCTCTATTTTCTGAAAGTCCATCGTACCTTTATGTGACACTGTCCTTTCGATTTCCTTTTTAGGTCAACTTTTCATTGCTGGTAAATGGTATCTCTTTAGTCGACTAGAATCCTCTCCACTTTACCCCGACATACGACCAGCTACCCCCCCATTGTCTGTTCGGGTACACAGGGTACTCCCAAAAGACCGAACACCTTGAGCAACCGCTTCACACAAATAGATCACAGATCAACACATCGATGTTTGTCACGTGGTTAAAACCCCAAAGAGGGAAACAGTCCACGACCCCAGCCAAATAGCTACTTGGAGCAATTTATTATGCAAAAGAAAGAAAGTTACATGAGCATCTCATAATCGATCAACTAGCCAAAGACCCTCTATGCTCTTTAAATAGAGATCATAGACCAAACGGGTGTTAAGCCACGGATCAATGGTAGGTATGATCTAAGAGAAGTTGAACTGTCGAATCACTCTATGTCTAGAACATATCGTGACCATCGGATTAGAATATTTACAAATGCATACTAATGCATACTAAAGAAACACACTTTTACCTAACGGATATATTACACAAGTTGGTCTTAACTAACTCCTAAGTGTCTAAATATCCTAACATCCCCCCTTAAGAACAACCTGGGGTAGGATTGAAGGATTTACAAAAGTGACACTATTAGGAGAAGGAAGGAGGCATTAGAGCCTATCCCCCCTTAAGGACACATTCCTGAACTCCTAACATAGACCGAAGTTTAGAAAACTTCATTTCTATAAGAGACTTGGTGAAGATGTTTGCAACTTGATCATCTGTAGGGCAATAGAGAACTTCAATAACACTATCATGAACAAGATTTCTGATGAAGTGCATGTGTATCTCAATGTTGTTGCTGCACTGATGTAGAACTGCATCTTTGGCAATCTTGATGGCACTTTGATGTAAAACTGCTACTGCTTGAATCCAAACTCTAAAAGGATCTTTCGAAGCCATAAAGCTTCCTGACTTGCATTAACTACAGCTTGATATTTTTCTTTTGCTGAAGAAAGAGAAAGATCTTGTTGTTTCTTACAAGCCCAAGTGACAGGTCCAGATCCCAGACTGAAAACATAACCTGCAATAGACTTTCGATCATCAGGATCGTCGGCCCAATCTGAATTAGTGAAACCAACCAACAAAGGTTTCCCCCCTGTACTGTAATGAATCCCAAACTGAATTGTACCTTGAATATATCGAAGTATTCTTTTTGTTGCTTTCTAGTGACTTTCATGAGGAGTTTGCATATAACGGGAAACACGACCAACGGCAAAGGAAACGTCAGGACAGGAATGAGTCAAGTATAAAATACTACCAACAAGTTGATGATACAAGGTGGCATCTACTTCAGGGGAAGTACAAGTGGCAAAAAGTTTGACTCCGGACTGGAAGGGAGAAGGGGTTGGTTTACAATCTTCCATGTGGAAGCGACGAAGAAGGTCACAAGCATACTTAGACTGGGAAAGAAAGATTCCTTCTTTGGTTTGCAAGACTTGGAGACCAAGAAAATAATGCAAATGTCCTAAGTCTGATATTTCAAAATTTTTCTTAAGACTCGATTTCACATGGGTTATAAGTTTAGGGTCACTACCAGTAAGGATAAGATCATCAACATGAAGAACAAGTATGATGAGATGGTTTCCTACTTTCTTGGTATAGACATTGGGGTTAGAATGGCATCTAGAAAAACCAGTGTCAAGGAGAAAGCTATCTGTTTTGGCATACCAAGCTCTAGGAGCTTGCTTAAGGCCATATAAGGATTTCTTAAGGAGACAAACAAGGCTAGAGTTATTCTGAACATATCCAGGAGGTTGTTCCATGTAAATTTCCTCATGTAAATACCCATGTAAGAAGGCAAACTTGACATCCATTTGATGGACTTCCCAGTTATGTAACGCTGCAAGGGAAAGAATAAGGCGGATGGAGTTCATTTTTGCTACAAGGGCAAAGGTTTCATTGTAGTCAATTCCTTCAACTTGGGAAAAACCTTTGGAAACTAACCTTTCCTTAAGTCTTTCAACACTTCCATCTGATGCATACTTAGTTCTGTAGACCCATTTACATCTGACAAGTTTTCTTCCTTTAGAATGATGAACAAGATCCCAAGTATCGTTCGCCATTAAGGAACGATATTCTTCATCCATAGTTGCATCCCAATCTGGATTTCCTAAAGCTTCTGCAAAAGTTTCTGGATCATGATTCTCAAAAACTTGAGCCAAAAGGGAAGAGGCTCACTGAAACTGATAACGTGTTCGACGTTGATCTCTAGGATCACTAGCAAGATCACCAGCTACTTCACATGTTGAATGGACCCATCGAGGAAGTATTGGTGTTGGTGTAATTTGAGGAACATGAGCAGGCGGAGGTGGATTTTCATCCTCACTATCATCATCAAAAACTAGAGTTGAAAACTTGTCAAGGAAGTTGGAAGAAGAAGAAGAAGGCACAATCATCGAATCAGGCTCGCAGGCCAAAGATGGAACACCCACCAAGTTAGGCCTATAGGCCAAAATATTTCCATCAAATTTAACATCTCTTCTAATGATTATATCATGTGAATGGGGTTTAAGAACTCTATAACATTTTACATCTTCAGAATATCCAACAAATATGCACTTTTCACTTTTAGGCTGCAATGCTTTCAGTTTTTCATCCGAAATGTGATCCCATGCTTCACAACCAAACACACGAAAGTGACTTACATCTAGTTTAATTTTACTCCATGCTTCTTCCGGTGTTATACCTTGTAAAAATTTAGTGGGTGTACGATTTACTATGTAATTTGTACAATTTATGGCCTCAGCCCAATATTGAAGACTTAGTCCCTTAGATTGGATCATACAATTAGCCATTTCTTTTAAAGTGCGGTTCTTCCGTTCAGCTACACCATTTTGTTGTGGTGTATATGCAATAGTGTGTTGTTGTTAGATTCCTTGTTCATTCCAGAAAGTAGTGAACTTGTTGTTAACATATTCTCCTCCATTTTCAGATCTTAACTTAATAATTTGATGACTAGATTGTTTTTCAACAAGGGCCTTGTAGGCCAAGAACATGTTAAATACTTCGCTCTTAAGTTTTAGGAAGTAAACCCAAGTGCATCTGTAGTAGTCATCAATGAAAGTTAAGAAATATTTGAAACCAGAAAAGGATGCAAATGGAAGAGGACCACACAAGTCACTATGCACAAGCTCCAAAGGAACCGAGGCGTGCCAAGAGGCACGTTTGTCAAAACTGTCCCGATGATGTTTTCTGAGTACACAACCGGAACAAACACCATCCTTGCAAGATACCATTGGAAGACTAGTCACCGTATTGTATTTACATAGTTGTTGCAATGAGCGATAATTTAAGTGACCAAATCACTCATGCCAAAGTTTGCTCAAGTTATCACTATGAGCAACAAAAACTGAAGGAAAAGGTGATGACCCAAAGTTGTTAAATTTGTACAACCTGGTAATATCATCAACAGTTCTAGTAGCTGGGACATTTTGAGGATTTTTGAAATCCTTGATTACAACTTGGTGAGTTGTAAACATCACAGTTTTACCTTCACCTGAATGAGTAATTTGATAGATTGATAACAAATTGCAGGAAATTTTTGGAACACATAGTACATCACCGAAATGACCATTTTCTACTGGAACTGTTCCAGATCCTACAACACTTAGAGATCTATCATCATCAACAAATATTTGTTTGGTGTTACATTCATGCATAGTAGAAAATATGGCTTGATCCTTAGCCATATGATATGATACTCCAGAATCAATGAGCCATTCATTTGAAGTAGAAGAAGAAGATGTAGTATAAGAGTAACCAGACACAAAGTGCATGTCTATGAGAGTTAGATTCTGAAGACAAATCTATGTTGATGTGGTGCTTCTTCATTGCTTCTTCCAAGGATACCATCTTCTTAAAACACTTAGATTCATCATGATTATATTTTCCACAAAAAACGCAATGACGCTCAGTCTTCTTTCCTTTTTTCTTGGATCCTTTGTCATTTTTTAAAAAAGGAGCTGACTGAGATGGTTTGGGATCCTTGTTGTTTGGCTTATTATTGCAAAAATTCTATTTCTTGGGAGGATTGGACTTTTCTTTCTGTTGGTACAATAAGGCTTTCCCAGATGTATCTGCATTGTTAATTATTCCAAGATGAATGAGCTTATCTTGCTCTCTAATTAAGGAATCACAAAAGGATTCAAGACTAGGCTCTTGATAGCTAGCTATAGTCAACGATTCTTTCATGGAGTAGAATGTAGATACAAAAAATAGAATATGCAGGTCCAAGTTTGGAAAGAATATGATAAATACATTGTTTGTCTTCTTTCTTATTCTTGCATTCTGCACATAAGAGTCTAAGAGTTTTATACTTAGATAAATAGTCTTGAATGCATGAAAAATCATTTGGATTCAAAGAAAGCAACTCATTCTCAAGTTGATGACCCCAAATTTCATTGTGTTTACCAAACACAGATTCCAACTTTTCCCAAGCTTTATCAGGTTCATCAATTCCAGATATGTGGAATCGCAAATCAGTAGAGATTGACATCCCAATCAATCCACAAGATTCATCACATCTATTTTCCCATTTAATTTCTTCATCATCATCAGTGGGTTTTATTTCTTTCCCTGAGGTTATCCTGAAAAGTCCCCTACTTCGTAGAACATCCTCCATACGAGATTTCCATGAGAAATAGTTAGAACTTGTAAGTATAATATCACAAGGGGTGGCCATACTATAAAATAATGGCTGAAAAAATAGAAACTAACTGTCTGGTTGCAAAGAGCTCAAAAAAATAAACGGTTTAAAAAAAACGGCATTGAAAACTGATTCTGGATGATGAAGTTATGCTTGATCAAAAAAAATGTTGAAGATGTCCCTAATAGTGACGTGGCAGATATTAACTTGACCAACTAAAAAAAAAAAAACCCCTCTTCCCAAGATCAACCTTTGACAATAACTTTACAATAAAGTTGCTTTGAAGTGAATCACTTTTGTAGAATAAGTGAGGTTCACTTTTACAATAATGTTACTTTTAAATAGTGCGACAATAAATTAAAAGACTTAAGCGACTCACTTTATATTTTATTTTATTTATGTGAGATGCACTTTTACAATAAAGTAACTTGAAAATAGAAATTGCATGCACTAAAAAGTAGCTTAATAAGACTTGAAATCAAGACCTATTAAGGAATAAAGCAACTTTAGACCAAGTGAGCTATGTTTAAAAGGTACGTAAAAGAATGGAAAGAGGAAGGGAGATTTTTTTATTTTTTTTACTCTTCTCTCTCGTTCTCCGTGCTTGCATTTTTTTCTATGCAAATCACAAAAACAAAAAACTTTTCCACACAATGGGGTCAGATCTTGGTTAGCTTACCCAAAAAGTGTATGTTTTCAAGTTTTCTCGTTGTTTCTAATTTGTCGTGATCACACAAGGTGCATGACAAAGAGCATACGTAGCCGAGAATACAGGTAAACAACTTTCCCTTACTATTTTCGATTCGCCGCAATCGCGCAAGGTGCACGGCAAAGAGAATATGCAGTCAGGGAAGGAAACAGTCTGAGACTAAAACAAAAAAGTTCTAATAATAAAACTGATAACATATGAGATATTTAAAAAAAACAAATCCGTCACTGTAAAATTATACATTCAGATTTGCCAAAATGGGTGTTTATAGAACAAACGGAAATAGTTTTCGATGAAACGAAAACTATTTCAAAATGAAAACGGCGCTCCAAATGCAATGGAATAGCTTCCACAAGCCAAAAATGTACACAAATGGGCTCTACGTGAAAAAGTACTATGCTTAGGCTTAGCAATTTTTCTTGTATTTTTATTGTATGTATTTTTATGTACATTAGGTTGTCGGTTTTGTTTTTTATACTATATGTTGGCTATTGTAGATGTCCTCTGAAAGGTATATAGGGTTCGCTGATGGCGCTAGCCGTCACACTTGTAATCTAGCTTCAACAGCGTGGGTCATGTACTCTCCCTCAGGACATCTTGTTGCCGCTGGAGGCGCTTGCTTAGGTCCTGCTTCTAATAATGTTGCTGAGTATAGGGCCGTAATTGAGCTTCTATGGGATGCTTTGTCACATGGTATCACCCATATTGAAGTCCGTCTAGACTCTCAGCTGATGGCTTCCTAGCGCAATCGAGCTTATCAAGTATGAAATCCTATTCTATTACGTCAGTTCATGCAAATTCAGTTATTGGAAAGAAATTTTGAAGTTATTATATTCAATCACATTCCATGAAATCAGAATTCATTGACTGATGCATATGCTAATTACATTTTAGATTGGCATCTAACACACATTTCATAAATATATATAGCACACATATAAAAAACATTTGTAAATAAACCAACAACAATATATGTGTGTGTGTGTGTGTGTGTGTGTGTGTGTGTGAAATATCTGTCCATAGATAGGTCAAGTCTGATCCTCCGATCCCGTCATAATGGTATAATATACAAAAATATGGATTGCAGTCCATCAAAATGTCCTAGATCTAAATAGGACCACCTTGGTCCCCATGGCCCCTCTATACTCTGGCTTCCTCAGCCTCCACAGCATCTATGTATACAAGAACCGCTCTGGCCACTCGCCTGAAAAGATGTAACCAGACCAGTGGAACTCCAACAACGAACTCCTGTATGGTAGTCAGGATATGCTCTATCCGCAAGGTGGGAACTCTTTGGGTTATCCTGCCCAGCTTCCCCTCTAGAACCCTAATCAGCCCTGGGTCTTCGCCTATGACAAGACGAACAAACATGCATGGATGCCCCTCAGGGCAGACCGGTCCAATATCTGCATTTTGACACATCTATAGGATTAAGACTTGTATATATGTATATATCTATCATTTTAAAATTAATAAAAAAATTTAAAATGATAAAAATTAAAAATTGTTTACCTAGCTCTCCCCATGCTCCTCCTGGAGGGAGGACAAGGTCTGGGTCACCTCGAAAATCCATGCCGACATATGGAAACTGCTCTAGTGTCGATAGCTGTCATTCCCACCAGATATAGAAATCATCATCGTATACACTATGCACTATGTCTCCTCCTCCTTGATGGAGGAAGATGTTTGCCCATCTACTCAGCCAAATGGTGAGTTTTGTTTTGATTTTCAACTATTTATAGAAATTTTATTTCTCCAAGTGGGTTTTTTCCTATGGTTTGAAAATCTATTCAACTAATACCATATTTATTTTTGCTTTGAAACAGGTTTTTCATCATTATAAAGTGTTTTTTGCTCCAATTGGGTGGTTTTGTCATTTCCAATGCATTTTTGGCATCTATATTCAATCCACATTAACCTTAGCAATCAACATTTTTCCACGTACAATGGTATTATAAACCATTAGTTCCCTGTTTTTACCATTGTTCTTCCGTGGATAGGACCCTTTTTTTCATGAGTATCTTCCTTCAAAGCCTATGTTGTTCTTTGATACTCATGCCGCAACTATTTCAGGTACAGGGGTATCCTTTTAGCTATTTTTCACGCCAAATAGAGCTTCTTTTGAATCTCTTTTTACAAGCTATCCCTTTATAGGACTCCCCGCCCTTATGGAGTTTCTTTAGGCCCAGGTCTGACTCCTTCAAAACAGACTTGACTGCCGAGTTAACTTGTCCGTTCAAGGTCATTAAGAATATGTGAACGGGCATCCGCATTGGTGGTAGGTTATCTCTTTCTCGGACCATGTGGAATAACACGAGAAAGGATCCCTCTCTTTTCTATTTTGAATTGAGAAGAGTATTCTCAGGCATAGGTTTATCACTTTTCTGGACCTGAGGGACTAAATTTATGGAAAAAGAATGCCCGGTATGAGCTTAGTTTTCTCTTTTTTGTGCTCTGGACCTAAACAAGAAAAAGATTCCGAGTGTACTTTGTGTCTTTTCCATGCTCGTTAAACACTTAAGAACAAAGCAACGAGTTTATTGTTGTAAGCCCCATTTCTCATAATCAAATGGATCTTTCCTAGTGATCTTGCTTTCCTTCACACTCGTAAAACTCAAGTTATTTTATGTTGTTTTGGAAGGAGCGTTGGGTAGGTGGTAATTTAACCTTTTTTGGACCTCCCTGACTAAGTACGAAAAAGGTTCACCTTTTCTTCTACGGAATTTAAGAGAGTTCTTCTGTGGTATGTTTTATACTTTTTCGGCCTCAGGAGACTAAATTGGACGAAAAAGGACCCCCTTGGAGTCTTCTTTGGAGTTTTCAGACTCTCTAAATGTGAAAACACCAGCTGATCATGTACTGGTTCAGGCGCATTAAATCCATGAATCAATGACACTATCAAGCATTATTTTCCCTTCTCTTCATGCTTGTTAAAAAATCAAGAGGGAACCGAGTTGACTTTCCTAGACTCGTTAAAATTTAACAGGGAAGGAAAGGAAGAAGTTTTCTCTTGTTTTCAGTAGTGGCAGCATGTCATCCTTGAACATAGAACTCTTTGTCTTTTTTGATACCCATGTCTCAGTATTTACTTTCAGTTCAGCTATTACTTTGAGTTTCCTACTCCTCCTCTTGTCTGTTATACCTGGGGAATCTGATCATGTCTCCTACATGACAGATAAGTCTAGTTGTTCTATCTATAAGTTAAAAGTTGCCTTGGGTCATCTCTGTGTGGTGCTCATTGTTCAAGGACTTCACCCAATGTTTGATCTATATCCTGATCTCATCATTGTTATATCTATTATCTATTGTGTCTCCCTTCTTTTACCCAGTTCCTAGTCACTCTTGTGATCCGTTGGAGGATCTATTGCCTTCCATATCACAGCATGGTTCCGTTTCAGTACTTCCTGATGACGAAGACCTGGAGTTTTGACGATCGTACGTTAGGATTCACTTTCATTATTGGTGAATTCCTTTGATTCAGTTTCTGCTTATCATTTGATTGACAAACTGTTGAATCCTTTCCATGTTCGACTTCAACCTACATTTATTCACATGGCTTGGATTGTACGGGTTCTTTGGGATAGTTTATGAAGACCTTAGTTCCTCCCCTATGGACTAAGTTGCGCAAGATTATTTTCCATTTATGTACACAGCTTCCATATCTTTGAAGACTCATCATTATTGTATATTGTGGCTTTGATCCACCTTTTTAATATACGTGGTTTTGCACCCGTATCATATGATGTACTCAAATATTGTAAAGGAGCTAGTGTTCCAGTATATTGAACATAGCATCCTCAGATATGACTTTGTATATGACATTATTATGTATTTGTTTTAGGTACTACCTCTGCTCCATTGGATTTCTGAGTTCTCCAAAGATAAAGATTATAATGTATTTCGGCCATCGTTTCCCTCTGACCTCACACATTAGGGGGCATCTGTTATCTACCTATATGGCACTTCTTCATCCGAGTGCTGAAATTCCCTATGTTGGCACACAAAAGGACATTTATGGATTGAAGGTTTCCTAAAACACTATAGATGGGAATATTATGAATTACATTTATCATCCATCTAGCTGGTTATTTTTACCTTTGAATATGTCAAGTTTCATACACGCCTTTTATTAAAGCATGTCGCGTGTTGTACGCGAGTATCTGTAATAGCATCTTGCATACAAATCTGTACGTGGGTTCCCCTTAAAGCAACTCGCGTGTCATACGTGGGTTGTTAGTATTAATACCCGCGTACACCTTCCTTTGACATTAAAAATAATAAATCACGATTATTTGAGATTTGTTAAGCCCTTAACCATAATCACCTTAACTGTCTCAACCTCCTCAACCCTCGAAACTGCCTTATTTCACTAAGTATAAATAAAGGCCTTGGGGAGGGTATTAATCAATGATACTTGGAGAGCAAGGTTATGCTAGTGGTGTCTATTCAGAAGTCTTTGGAGCAGTGGAACTCAGAATCCTTCGGTTGCAGAGGAGTCCTTGTCTCAGGCGTTGGGTTGTAATCTGAACTCATTCATTATTGTTAATAAAGAGAATCCTTCTCCCATATGTGTCTTGAATGTCTTTCATGTATCATGGTTTGATGAATACTTATGATTAAGCACTTTGTATATGATTTTATCTTACTTGTTTTATATACATGTATCATCTTGCACTTGGATTATTTTCTCTTGACAGGTGAAGGAGAAGCATCCCTGAAGGCTTTGGAGGAGAAGCAGAGCGGAAGAGGACAAATCTAGGATCAACCGTCATGTATTGAGTGAGTCTGTTCTATCCTCTTATTTCATTTTCTGTACTCTAGAGTCAATTGCCTGTAAGTTTTATGAGTATGTTGGTAACCCCATACCTTCAGTTATAAGGTGTCTATTCCTATACAACAGAAGGCATGTGCTGTGGAGTAGCTAGCCTTCATTACATGGAATGTCTCTTCATGTTCTTCAGTTTCTTCTCTATGGTCATCCTTCCTTGCGCTAGCAGGTACAGTAATGTTATGTTTCTTCACAAGAAGTGAAATCTCATCAATTTTTCTTCTCATATAGGTGCTTTCTGGATGAAATCCCCTTCCACAGTAAGAATAGAGTGTCTTTCCTTTTCCATTATTCTTACTTCTCTACAAACCTTAAGGATATTTTGACTACTATTTATCTACAGGAGACTCATCATTTTTCTTCCCTTTATCATTTGCTACCTTAGGTCCTCCTGCAACAAGTGCTTGATCTCTGGAAGATCGAATGATCCCCATTTGGATCAACTTGTCATGCTCCTGAGAGATTCAATGAAGGATTTAAGAGTAGGCATCTTCCAGTTTGGAGTAGAAATATTCACGGAATGAAATATTGATACAAATACTGAATAGTCTACACCAAGTTTTAATAATGGCAAGTATGAGTTGATCATCCTCCTTCTCAACCTTGCATAGCTTCAATTGGAACACTAGATGCTTAAATTTTGTGAAGAAGTCATTTAGTGTTTCAAAATTGGTTGGATGGAGAGAGATTAGCTCATTCTCCAGCTAATATATCCTTAGATAATCCTCCTTGTCAAATAAGGAGGCAATATTATCCCAAAGCTCCTTGGGATTCTTCAATCCATTGATGTGGAAGAGAATATTTCAAGAGATTGAGAGGCAAAAGCATTTGTAGGCTTCATCAAGCCTATTCCAATACTTTTCTTTGTCAACATAATGAATTGGCTCTTTTCCTATCTCCATTGTGATTCTGAAGAATCTTTTGGAGCATGGCTGCATCTCCATATCCTCCTTCCACTGGTGATTGTTAAAAGGAGTGAGGAGCTCTATTGGAGGGGCCATTTAGAATGCAGTGGAGAAGACTGAGCTACTATAGCAAATGCTGTGAAGGAGACTGAGTTGCTTGTAGCGAATGCAGTGAAGAGGACTGATAAACTTGTAAATAACAAAATCAAATAGACAAAATAAGTTTGATAGTCTACACTTTTGGAATTTCCTTCACACCCAACATAGTTGATCAAGCAAGCTTGATCAACAATTCTTTAACTTGGGATATTAAGTGGTAAATTGTCCGCTTCTGGTGCAATACTGGACGGAGAAATTTTGCTCCAAAAAATGATCCAAGTATGGATCTATAGTAGGGGAAGTGCCTTGTCCTATCGAGCCTTTGATACCATATTAAATTGAGCACATAGATCTATGGATCAACACACAACTCACAAAATAGATCACACAATTTACTCAGTAATTGAAGAATGAAACAGTGCAAAAATGGCTTGCAACTGTGAATGCTTTCATTAATCAAAAGTAATTAGATATTAATTACAATTAAGTAAAATGGATAAATAGCCACATGCAATTCAAATCCATGTGAGGAAATTCAAATTGATTAGACTCTACTTGACTGAATGGTTAACTGACCTTGTCTAAATCATTATTGGAGGACTAAATGGTTAACTAACCTTGTCTAAATCATTATCAGAGTTAATCATAGTTCTAAATCACAACTCAAGTGTCTAATTCAGTGTTAACTAGTCTAACTAACTAAGGTAGGTGAGTAAATGCACCTCACCTACATGCGGCCATGCAATCCTAGTGCTAACTGAGTAAAACTGAGTGTAAGGGATTAGAACTGAAGGTAGCTGACTCCTAACTGAGCTTGACTAGTTACCAACTCAACTCAACTGACCTTGGTTGGTATCAACACTCCCAGTGGCTCCTAATTTGTAGGGATTGATCTAGGAGGCTCCTAAACTGATGCATGCAAGTGCAATAAGTGGTAGTAGACCCAATTCATGTTCCCCACACTTTAGTAACTGGAACATGTGCCCCAATTAGGCCAAGTGGACTCAATGGTGCTAGTGACTAAAAATAGACAAGAAGGACTCCAGATTTAGACACATGACCAAATTGGACAAGGGAGGATTAATAATCCTAACATTCCCTCCCCCATTCCCCTTCCCTTCAGTACTAACAGCACTGGTAGTTCGTTTCCATGCCTTGTGGGATGTCTTTGGCTTGTTGTTGCAATCTATATTACTACAGTCATTGCTATGTTGGGATTTTGTTCCACATTAATATTCCTTCCCCTCCTTCTAGATGTCTTCTATTATAGATGAGTGTCGTATCTGCTAGGGAAACTGATGCTTCGAGGATTGGGCCTTAAGTGGACACCGTCTTGTCCTTGTTTTGGATTGGGAATTTATGGGTTTTGGCTTGGTTGAATAAAATATTTCACTAAAAGGGCTATGACTCATACTAATTATAAGGTGACCCTTCCATTGCAAAGAACTATTCTGGTTGTGACTCATCCATTGCAAATCATTATTCTGGCTATGTCTTTCTTCCTCCTCTACTGCTACAAGAGCAACATCGTCATCATGAATATGAGTAGGATGTAGCCCCCCTCCTCCTCCTCGACTGCTGCAGGTTTGGTCTCAGATTCCGTGTGGGGAGTGGTTAAAATATCTTCTAAATAATTGTTTTGTTTGATGCCCCAAATATAGAAACCTGTGCATTCATTCAACACTGCATGTGCATTCATTCAACAACGGCAGCACATTTTTACAATATATATTGTTGTTGTTCTTTGTAACCTCTAATAGATGTTTTTGAGATTTCCCATGTGATATGTCCTCTTTGCATTAAATGGTAACTTCTCTCTGGGTTTCAAGTGTAGGTTCAATTTTTTATTCATCAGCACAATTTACAAAACTCCTTCCTTGTTTCTTGGTGTTTTGTCCCAACTTCCTTTTCTGATTCTTTGTTAACCCCCTATTTGCACATTAACCCAGACTCATGATTTTAGGGGAAATATGGACTTAATCTTGTAAGTGGGAAGCAGGGGAAAAGTACTATATTTCCTTAGATCTTTATCAGGGTTGATGGTAATCAAAATGAGAGTACTCTTAGGATTGATCTCCGTGTTAATAATTTAAACTTTTAGTCCAATCCTTCTAAGACATTAAAATAGATTTCTTCACCATGTTCAAAGGTGCGCCCCTGTAGCCACAATACTTATGATTGTTGGGTGAACTCTATTTACATTGTGGTAGAGTATAAAATTTTGTGTGGTGTGGTGTATAATTAGTTGGATGTGAAACACACATTTATATGTTATTGTTTTCATTTTTATTTGAAATGTTTTAAAAGCCTTGCATTCTTGAAATTTGAATACCAATATGAAGTTTGAACTAATGGGACAAAAAGAAAAACTTGATTTATGCTCTGCTTTAGTCAAAGAAAACTTAAATGGCCATCCACAATCTATCTACTCATACTTTATATGTTTTCATAAAGACATTTGAATTAAATTGCAAACATTTATAGATATTAATATAAAATGGCAGGCAACCCAATTTCGGTCTAATCATGTAAACTTGATTTTGTGAGTTGTTGCAAGATGTATTGTTAATAGTGTAGGAAATTTTAATGCGATGTGATTGATGAAAGTGTAGGTGTATGCTAGGAATTGACAATGTTAAAGCTATGATATATTTTGTCAAATATTGAACATTCATATATGCTATGCTACATGTACAAATCTCTGTGTGTGTGTTTGTTGTTTTTAAGCTGATAGGTATTATGAGACATGATATGATAAAGTTATTAGTAATACTTTTATAAGTTTCAATTTTTTTGGTGAAGCATAGAGACAACCAAAACATTACATTACATTATGTGACATTCAAAAATAATATATTGTTCCTTTTTCCATTGAAGAAAGTGAAAGAAGTGTCTGCAAATATCTTAACTATTACAGGATTTCAAAATAGTTTCCTCTTGCTCCTCTATCGAGTCTGAGTCCCGAGTATGTGTACTCTGTAGATTCTATATGTGATAGAGGAGTAGGTTTTGATGCACTACTCTACTAGAGGCTTTAGAAATATACTCTACTCTGCCTTGAAGACAAAGGTAACTAATCATAATTTTCCCATAGAAGTGGATGCCAAGTAGTGTATTCACCTAGCATGTTTGTCTGGGTATGATTTCTGTCATGCTTGATTTATCATGGTTCATACAAATACATTGCAGATAAGAAGGCCAACCTACCAATAATATCTTGTCATAGTTTTTTTCAAATGCACTCATTTTCACAATCACCTCCTATCACAAAGAACCTAAAAGTGATTGGAGTTCCAATCCATGCCCATTTCCCTAACTACCTTTATTTCATTATTGACTTGTTTCTCATGCAATTTAGGCTCTTCAACATGCACAGTTGTTGATGCCATCAGATTGTTGTGATACTTATTATTATCAAGACTAACAGTCATTTTCAAAGCATAGCAATGATCTTGAATTCCCATAAAGATTCTTCATTGTTGCTACAATAATTACCTTTCAAGGTGTTGATGAAGTTATAATATCTGGAGGCAGTTGGGTGAAAAAATTGGGTAAAGTTAGGATAGGGACATTACAGTGAGCTACAACAGTATGCATATTAAGTGTTTGACAAAAGTCTCTACACAGATGTATTTTGTGCCTGTTGTTACCTACAGTAATCAGAGAAAGGTTTACAAAGTGTTCATCAAAATTAGTGAATTAAAATCAGTACATCATATAGACACAAACCATTTAGTTGGGTCAAGTTCTTTACCCTGGTATTTTTGGTGTTAAGAATATTACCTACAACTGCCTAACACGATGTTAGTGGAACATTTGAAAAGGTAATAAGCCCAATATATTCAACAATAAGTAGAAAATTTTAGTGCAATTTTACTTGGGAACATTACACATATCTACATTCCTATATAGATCTAGACAACAATAATCAGAATTTTTGTGAGAATATGATTAGAAGACACAAGGAATATAGTTATTCAGATGTCGGAGTATTTTCATAGATCAGTTTGATGCTTTGGAAAATATCATTTGAATTTAAACCATCAAATCCTCATTTGTACGTAGTATACTTGTATTTTAGCAAGGCTAAGTGGAAATTGCATTTTAATAGTTGCATTAGAGAAAGAACTGATTAGTTAGATCTCTGGTTTATTTTCTTTTTTTGGAATTAAATCCCAAGCTTTAGTGTGTCTTTGCTTTCTTTTGAATTGTTTGGAAATAAGTGCACAGTTTTACAATTTTACTTTTCAAATAGATAACCATGTTCTAATGTCTCAAGTGTTCAAAGTTTTAAAGTTGAGCCGCATTGGACCAAGAGAAGCTAGTTGGTGCAGGCAGCGGAGAGTCCAATAAACTCAACAACCTGTAGCTTTGCTTTCCAAGACTGCACAACAACACAATTGGAAACACACACAAACATAGTATCCATTACAACTTTCAGATTTCAAAAGTAATTTCACATAAACCTGTTCTTGGATCTGTTATCTCATATATGCGATCTTCTTTCTAGAGCCACCAATCCTCCCATGATATGGAGCTATCAAAGCTCGCGAGCTAAAATTATGAGTTGTCCTTGAGCTACTCCAAGCTCTCGACTATTGACTTACTCCAAGTTTTTTTTGAATAGATATTTTTGTTCTTTATATAGGCTCAAAACCTCCATAGAATCTACTCATCATAGTTTACCATGTTAACTAGGTCCACTTTTTTGGCAATTACCAATTGCCACATGCGATCAAAACAATGAACTCCTGAAACTCTTGGGCATTATAGAGCCTAATATAAAGGACTGTCTTAATTTTTTATAGATATACAAATGTCAAGGACAAGATTCCTGTACAGATTGAAAGAACCATTCTTAGACATCTCTGGGCCTTTATTTTGGTGAGATCATACCCAGAATGTTGTTGTTTATAACCTGAGTATAGGTGTCCATCTTGTAACATCTATGGGTTTTGTGATGTTGAGTTTGACTTCATGTCTTCCTTATTAAGTGTGCAGAAGTCTCTTTTCCTTGCCCAAGATTGTCCTATTGCAAAAAATCACTAGGAAAACCACATAAATAAAGCCAGCTAGAAACCACAGAGCATCAAATGCATAAGTTACAAGATCGTGGTAAAATTTCTTTGCAGCATATTTTTCAAGGTTCTCTTTTTGGTGCATAATATCATGGCATGTATGGATTGGATTGGTAACTTGAAGGAATAAATTGCCATGTGTTGTTGTTCCTTGGGGATGGTATGTACAAAGGTTGAAAGTCAAGACATTGAATACAATTCGAGTAAAATTGGGTTTGAAACAACAGTATAATTGAGAAAGAGAATCTGTTGAATTGTCTTCGGGACTAAAAGGACTTTGGCATTATCATCACTTGATTTCCATTGGAAGGATTGAACCCTCCTTAAAGACAAAGGATTTTTCCATCCAAACTATATGTGAGAGATAAATACTCAGAATATTCCTTTAGCAACCTTGGGAGGCCTGTGCTTTTCTTAAATACTTCTAAGAGACTTTTCTATCAAAACTATGAATGAAAGCTTGTAGAAAAATAAATATTTTAAACTTTTCTTAATAAGAACACAAAGATATTTTCTGAAAATGAACATTCTAAAATACAACCCATAAGCTAAATCTATTGCAACTGCATATTGCCTTATAGTAGCCTAACTATATTTTCCTATTTAAATAGCTTCATGATCAAAGTCTTCTCCTTTCAAATGCATTAATATCAGATTGAATTTCCATGGCTGATATGGCATACCAATACCCTCTTTGTACTCATGTATGCAGAACCCATGTTGTTTTCAAATTCAAACTCAAGCCTTCATTGGACAGAAGATCTACCACTGCATTTATTTCTTTATAAACATGGATAAATGACACATTTCAAAAGGAACATTCCACCTTTTTTATTTGAGCTAAGATTGGGAGAAAAAAATAGTAGGTTATTCACGCTAAACCTAGCAATCATCCAATTAATATAACATTTTACATTGAATTTGAGCTGTCCAAAAATTCCATATCTTGCTATTTTTTCAGTTTCTTCCTAGCCTACTAAAATGATAGTGTTGTCTCCTAACTTCTTTTTTCTCATTTTCAAGTATCCTGGTTTTTCCGTTCCAAATGTCATAAGAATTTCAAAATGAAACGTAACCCTCGAAAGGTGAAGTGGACTAAAGAATACAGAAAGGTCCATGGAAAAAAACTTACTAAGGTATATTTTGTGTGCTTATGACACATGTTGACATGTTTGCCCATGTTGTGGCACAATTTTCATCCAAACTTGCAATACAGATGATTAATTATTTGGTTCTATCTCTTTGCACTTAGATAGTTTCCAAAACAAAATTCGATATTAGTCAATTTTTGAAACAATAGTAATTTTTTTTAACAATTTTGAAGAATTCAAGGAAAACCATTTCATTTTTTGTGCCATGCCAAATGCTTAAGGCCATGTTTGGATGTGGGTAGAGTTAATTTGATGACATTATTAGACATGAAAAAAAATTCAGTTAATACCATTTCTTTGAAACAAACAGGACACAACGTTCGAGTTTGAAAGAAGAAGAAACGGGCTTGAGAGATATGATAGAAATGTTCAAAATACTTT
Source organism: Pseudotsuga menziesii (assembly GCA_001517045.1). Lineage (NCBI taxonomy): Eukaryota > Viridiplantae > Streptophyta > Pinopsida > Pinales > Pinaceae > Pseudotsuga > Pseudotsuga menziesii. The sequence goes on along the minus strand of LPNX010636652.1, from coordinate 129,829 downwards.
GAAGGCCATCAAGAAGATTGAGGAAGTTCATGTTAGCAGGGAAGCTAAATTATGGGAGAACAGGTTTGTCTCATTCTCTTCAACTTTCCTTGTAAAAGAGTCAAGGGATAGTAACTAAAAATTAGCTAATTGTTTATCTTCTAATTGTTGTTTCTTATAGCACCTATGCGTCCAAATACAGTAGAACCAGCATACCCAGAATTTTAGTTTTTATAAGACATGCCAATTTCCAATGGCTCTCCATAACCAAACACTTTATGCCATGACAGCCTCTTAAATTCTGGCTGCATAACCTAACTTGAGAGTGTAACCCCTGTACCATTGTTCTTTTTCCATTTTAACAACTAACCAAGGATCCTCTACCCCATCCCAAGGTTTAGTTGATCCATTAAATAATAGCTCATATTCAATTTCATATTCAAAATCATCATCAAAAGACTCATGTTTCCTTGGTGATACAAACATGCCAGTGTATTTTCTTTGTGAATTTATTACCATGCCAGGCCACACATGAGCAGTAAGAGCTTCCTGAATACAATTTATTCCTTGTGAATCCCCATTGATTGACAAGCATTTATCAAATCCATCATTGATTGCACATGCTTCAATATATTCGATGTTATTTTGATTGCACCATTCAATACAAGACCTCTATATCTCCTCTAAAGTTTTGTCATCCTCATTCAACAAGCCCCAACCTTCACTTCGATCAATACTGTAATCCAAAAACTTTGGGTGAGGATCACTGGAGGATTCTCCACGCAACACTTGACAAAGTATATCCCATGAAGCAACACCTAATCAGTAATTATGGGCAACATTGAATCAATTTCTACGATTATTTGGATTGTCCTACCCTTCATAGTTGCAGTAAGAAGGGTCAAAATCAAATATGACCAGACTACTCTATAAAATCAGCATTTTTGGGAAAGGAATGAAGGTTGAACAACAATAAAAATATGCTTCTAGTGCATTGCCTCACCTAATATCAAGGTGTGAAATTAACATACTTTTTCTTTTGCTACTAATTCATGCACATATTTTTTTGATTTAGGGTTGTTTTAGCCTTTAAAGAAGAGCTTACACAAGTTGCATTTAACATAGAATTACAACCTATCCATATCTATGGTAAAAAGATCAGTATTGTGGCAATGTACAATGTATCCCTATCCTGAAAAAGAAATGAGAAGTAATACCATGAATGCCCATATATAATATATATCCACTTATATATAACCAAAACATAATGTGTTGTAGATGTTTATAACATCAGCATTTCCTCACTTTTCCTCTCTGATTTTTTTCCAAGGTTTAAACTGAAATTTTGATTCACAAACACAAACATACAATACTAACACACCCTTCCATCCAAATCTTCATTTTCTTCATCATTTGAAAATATAGAAGCCATTTTCATGGCTAGCCTTCCATCCATCTCCTTTCTAAGGGGTTTTGGCATCAATCTCAAGTTTTCACACATGCATTCCATTTCATGCATCAACTGTTCTAAGTCACCAAAGGAATGTTCCCTCCTTTCCCTAGTTTCAGAATATTCTACACTATGTTCATCTCTTTCTTCCAATTCACCTTGTTCTGTGACACCTGAAATAAATGAAGGTGTTTCTTCTGAATGATTCCCATCACGTATAGACAACACATGAGTTTGAGAGACTGACCCATTCCTTTCAAGAATTGAAGCACACACATTCTGCTCTTGGGATTGAATATTGTTAGGCTGCTCAGCAGGTACATTCTAAGACTCGTGTATATTTTCTCTTTTATCTATTATATGGATATCTTGTGTACCATTATCAATAGCTACCCAAGGATCCTCTACCCCTTCCCAAGGTTCAACTAAGCCATTAGATAAGAGCTCATATTCAATTTCATATTCAGAATCATCATCATAAAACTCATTTTTCTTTGGCGATACAAGCATGCTAGTGGATTTTATTTGTGACTTTATTACCATGCCAGGACACATATGAGCAGTAAGATATTTCTAACTGCCATTTATTCCTTGTGAATCCCCATTGTTTGGAAAGCATTTATAAAGTCCATCATTGATTGCACATGCTTCAATATATTCGATGTTATTTTGATTGGACCATTCAATACAAGACCTATGTATCTCCTATGAAGTCTTATCATCCTCATTCAACAAGATGCAACCTTCACTTCGATCAATACCGTAATCCCAAAACTCCGGGTAAGGATCACTAGAGGATTCTCCATGCAACACTTTGACAAAGTATTTCCCATGAAGCAACACCTAATCAGTAATTTTGGGCAACATTAAATCAATTTCTACCATTATCTAGACCGTCCTAACCTTCATAACAGCAGTAAGAAGGGTCAAAATAAAATATGGGCAGATTGGTATATAAAACAAGCATTTTTGGGCAAGGAATGAAGGATGGAAAACAATAAGCTATCATTTAGATATACACACTTTTAGGAATTTATATATTATTATGGTAGAATTAAAAATTGTTAACAGGTGAATCAATTGATCATTGGAAATAATGTAGTTGCCATCTAGAAGCAACTTCTAGGGCCCCTTGAGAGTTTGAAGCTAATTTCAAGTAATCGCAAATACTTTAACAATTCAATTGGAAGAATATTTGGTTTACTAACAAGCAAAAATTTGCAGATTTTGGTACCCATTCGGATTGGGAGTTGCCCATCGTATCTCAGTCAATCGTTAAGTTCCTCGGAACATTAATTTTATATATCTCAAAACTTATAATTTATATATCTCAATGTGATTGTCTATTTTCACCCTTTCATGCAACATAAATCAGGAAGATTGCATACTTGGTGTCTAATTTTTTATATTTACAATGTTGTGCATGAAGATGTTTTTTAGATGAATTTTCAATTGTTACAACTCGAAGGGATTTGCCCAGTCCAAGTCTGACTACTTTGATCTATGTGATGATTATTCAAAGGAATGGGGAATATCCTTACCAAGAGTTATCACATCCAGACTAGTTACCAATCCTGTCAACCCCAAAATCTGGAACTGAACTATAAAGTAAAAACACAGAAACAAAAACCAATCGACCAGGAAATTTATAAAATATTTAAGCTTTGATTAATATATATATATATATATATATATATATATATATATATATATATATATTCATGTACATCCATGCAAATATAAACCATTAAATATGCATTGATTGCATATAGATAGCAAGGGTTTAATATTAGATTTAGGGTTTTAGGTTTTCTTTTCATTTTTTAAGTGGATTTGATGGGCCCACAGGCGCCTGTACAGAGCCGGCAGGTTCAATCCAAAAATATTTGTTCCATGTGGAGTCACTCATTTCTGGTTTGATGGGGCAGTTCTATCTAGAAACCCCTCAAAACTAATCCAACAAGGTAGTTCAACCAATTCCATTCTTGATCTGATAACACTAATGTTTACAGAGAGCTCAAGTAAGACTAATACCAACCATGTAAAACCCTTAAGGACCTCACTTGACTGATATGGGTTGACATTTCAGGACCAACCCAGTTGTTGTTTACTATACATAAAATAGTTTAAGCTCAAATTTCCTGTTAAAAATATTATCAAGAAAACTAGGGTCTTTGTTTTAGGATATAGAAATATATCTTCATTCCCCTAAAGAAAATTAGAACAAAACATAGCATGACAAACCATCATATAAATATTGAAAGGATCCCACAAGTGCCTGGAGAATTTTTGCTATCCCTTTAGAATAAAATTCTCTATGTCAAGAAGTTCCAGGAAGAGGTTATCCTTCTTCTGCTTGATTTTCTTTTTCTCCTTCTTCACCACTGCACTTATCTGGAAAAAGAATGTCTGTGAAAGCTCCCATTTGATGCAGTTTCTTACATGCCTCCAAGCACACTACCTACAAAAGGAGCAAAAACCAGTAAGACAATTTAAATATATCAAAGTGTTGCAAGCTATGACATGGAAAAAAATAGCATGTTGGTAAAAGTGACATACTTGTTGTGCTAAGTGAATTGAACTACAAACATGCCCTTCTTGCAATGTCCAAGACCTTGACAATTCAATATGAATTTTTTTTGCTTTTGGGCTTGATAACTTTGAATAGTCTTGTGAACTTGATTTTAACTATATTTTTAAGTCTAGGATCACTGCTCAATACCTTTATGTGTGTAGGTTAATAGTGTGTGGCTTCCCCGTCATGTTTTTGCAGTCAAGGCCCTCTACGGTTCTTCTGTTATTGAGTTCTCGTCAGAGGAAGAGGCCAATGCCATTTAGAAATTGAATCTATTCTATGATAGTGAAGATATGTAGATGAATCCCAAGTAAGGATACAATCTACCTTTCAAGGAGAAAATTCATGTTTTCATTGTTTGTTTTGATTGCACTACAGCATTGGTATATGTGCAATTTTTTTACTAGTACTTACTTCCCACTACTTTCCAAACAATTCAGTAGCAATAACTCAGTTTCCACAAGGTTCTCTATAGTATGCCAGTTGTTCATATTTCAAGCATTGCTCAGTTCTTTGTATGCATATGCATTTACAATGCTTCTATGTTTATATGGTTTAGCTTGTTGCTTTTTATGTACTCCAAATCTTTTTTCTAAAGAGGAATAACCTTTGGTAGTGGGCTCTATATACTATTTCTTTTTATTATTAAGTAATTCAATCAAGTATATTATTTGGTTTAAACAGTCATTAATGTGTTTGATAGGATCAAGTATTGAGAGTATTACTATATTTCTTATTTCTGCAAAAAACCTTAGTGTTAAATCCCTAATTTTCTTTTCGAAGTGGTCCTTTTGCAGTTGTTGAAGTAACACTTAATGAATCATTAGTTTACCTTCCTCAATCATTTAATTCTATTTGGTTAAATAATGTTTTTCGCAGGGTCAAGGCCTGAGAGAATCACTAAGATAGTTAATTCTGCAAAAGACGTTAGCATTAATGCCCCAATATTCTTTTGAAAGTGTTCCTTTTGCAGCTAATCAAGTAACATCTAATGAACCATTGGTTCTAGGAAAACCAACTTGCTTTGATTTTGTGCAGGTCATTTTCTTGCACATTTATTGACTAGCAAGTGAGATTGGTGTGTATGCCATGATTAATAACAATACAAGTGTTTAGAATAACCTGAACAGTTAAATTTGAGTTGTTGAACTCAAGATATAATGGTAGTAGGCTTAAGAAACATTATATCTTGGATTATAGGAAGTCACCAGTTGACTACATAGTTTTCTATTCTGAATATTTTAAAATTTTTTAGATCTTGTTCATTTTTACAATTCAATCATTTGCAATGTTCACTGCTACTGTAATGCTTTAGGAAGGGTTTTGATGTTGAAAGGAGAGCTTTGCTTGAGGAAATCAACAATGGTCATAAGAAATTTCTTCTAAAGATGCCACAGAATGTATCTTGTTTAGGATAAAGATGCCAGGTCTGATGGCTATTTATACTGCCAAAGTCACTATGGATTATCTCATGGTTATCCATTTTGATGTCATGCCATACAAGTTGGGCAGAACAAATCAATAATTGAACATGGGCATATACCCCAACATCTCTAGTAATGTGACCAGTGAACCTATGACCTATTGAAATTTCCATTGAGAATTGACAAAATATCATATCACTTTTAATATTTTTTTGTATTCCTTTGAAGGTTTGTTTTGCATGAAGAGCTCTGGTAAAGGTGAGATGTTTTTCACAGTATATAAAGAGATTGATTTTAGTTGTTGTGGGATAAATAAAGGAAACTAAATTGGATTTAAATAAAATATATTTGAAGGCACTAGTAACTGTATCTTTTAATTTCCAATATATTTTAAGTTAAATACTTAAGATATTAGAGTACAGCATTTGAGTGTGTTAAGCACTATATGATTTGAACAAAAAGGTAGACTACTTTGCTTCCTGATACAAGATAAAGTTTATAGAGGTCTTTTAATCAGCAAAGCTGCTCCTAGCAGCCCCACTGGGTTAAGGGACTTGCATCCTCTCTATGTTTAACAACAACTGAAAATATCCGACGATGGTATCAATATTAAATAATTTATTGAGAAAGAAACATGAAATGAATCCCCATGATGTTGTCAGTGTTGATGTAATTGTAACTTCGGAATGTATTCACTTGTATATCTTATGTATTGTACCCCTATGTTTATTCTGGGAAGTGTTTGTAATGTAATTGAGTCATGTCATGCCCCAATGTTCCGATCGGGAGTTTCTATAATGTAAACAAGTCATGTCAAGTCATTGTGGGTAACCCTCCTATTGATAAAGGGTTAAAGTCCCCACAGTTGCAGGGCCCTAGGGTTATTAGACTCTCCTAGTGAAGTCAGCCCTAGTGAGTTATTGTCAAGTCAGGAATTAGTATAAATAGAGAGTGAGCCACTCTATTTATCACACACTCACTCACACTCATTTGTAGCACATAGTTGAGGGAGAAGAAGTTTCTGGGGCTAGAAAGAAAGAGGCTACTGCTGTTGGGAGATCATCTTACTATTTTGGGGTTTTACTTTTGGTGTTGATTCTATCTTTGAGGAAGTTGCAGGGTTTTCTCCATTTATGGTTTCCCCAAGGAAAAACATTGTGTTCATTGTCTCTTGTGTTTGATTTTTGTGCTTGTTATTCTCTCAATTAAAGATCCTAATATAATGCTCGCTTAAATGTTAAAAATATAACATGGTATCAGAGCTAACCTGAGAAGAAGAAACTGTGCAGCTGCAGGAACTAGGTCTTCCTAATTTTTGGATCTCTCTCCACATATTTTCAGCAAAAGAGGGTTGGGCAGACTCTCCTCCCTAGGGCGCATCTTTCTGTCGAAGCAGAATATGATTCTGAGCATTTTTAGTTTTTGACCTGACACTGCTGCCGAAAATTAGGGCTTTCCACAGAAGTGGAATTTTTGAGTGAGCTCGGGCCTGGATTGATCTCCTCCTCAAAATCGAAGTTTATAGATCAAGATCAAAGCATTTGGTTGGACAGAACTCTAGGAAAATCAAACCCTAATATGCTCCTGAACCAGTACTACAGAAATTCAGCTCCAAATCCAGATCCGGCATCTTGACCTGGTAAGATCTAAATATTTTGTATTTCCATTTGAAATTCTCAGTTAAGATGTATCATCATACCAAGCTTGATGAAAAGCTTGAGGGAGCTGATAACTTCCGATCCTAGAAGTATAGGATCTCCTTGGTCTTGGAAGAAAATGAGTTGGACTCCTACATCAATGAGGAGGTTCCAGTTCCAGAGGAAGATGAGGCTAAGTCCTTACATAAGAAGAAGTTGTTTATGGCTAAGAGGATAATTGCTTATTCAATCAAGGATCACCTCATACCATAAGTGTCCTCCCTAAAGACACCTAGCCATGTTTGATTCCCTAACCAAATTGTTTGAAGGGAAGAACATAAACTAGAAGATTACTTTGAGGAACCAATTGAAGAATGTAAATATCCAAAATGAGGAGACCATATAGTCATACTTTACAAGGGTCTCCCAGATCAAAGAACAACTTGAAGCAGAAGATGAAGAAGTGGAGAATGTAGAAATTATGATGACAACCTTGAATGGTCTCCCTAGGTCATGGGATTCTTTCATGCAAGGAATATGTGCTAGAAATAAGCTAATCAAGTTCAGTAGACTATGGGAAGAATTCTCACAAGAAGAAGCTCGAATAGTAGCTCAAGAAGAAAAGATGGGAAATGAATATCAAGCTCTCATAGTACACTCCAAGAAAGGCAGAAGGCAAAATCATCATCACCAAGGTAATAATTTTCATTAGAAAGATAATTTTGTGAATAAGGATCCATCCAAACACAAATGCTATACATGTGATGAAAGAGGACACTTTGCTAGAAATTGTCCCATGAATAAGAGTGGATCTAAGAAGAATAAGAACTCCAAAACAAGACATCATGCTCACACTGCTGAGGATGATGATCCTCCCAGAAAGAGAGTAAAACATGAAAGTGAAGACTCCTCAAGTGATGAAGAATATGTTCTGATCTCCACTCTCATGGGAACTGTCACACATGGAAGTAAAGATTGGCTTATTGATAGTGGGGCTTCCAAACACATGACAGGATTCAAGGAATATTTTGAGAAACTATTCGAACATAATTCACCCCATAAGGTGAAACTTGGGGATGACTACCAATATCCCATAAAAGGTAGTGGTGAATCCTCCTACAAGCTAGACTCTGGAAATTCTATGAAAATGAAAGATGTCTTGTTTGTACCAGGACTAAAGAAGAACCTTCTCTCCATATCGGCACTAGATGCAAAAGGTATGAGGGTTGCATTTGTAGATGGCCAAGTCCTTATGTGGACAAGAGGAAAGACTATTGACGATGCAATAGTAATTGGAGAACAAGAAGTAGGATTATACAAATTGAAGGGCCATCCAAAACAAGCTTTGGTCCATGACACAGTAGAGCCAAACAAACTTTGGCATAGAAGGCTTGCACATGTGCATTACAAAGCACTACCACTTGCAAGCAAAGTTGTTCAAGGTATTCCATAAATTTAGGAAAAACATGAAGGAGTATGCAAAAGATGTGCGAAAGGAAATAACACAAAGAAGACATTTCCAAGTAGTGAAAGCAAAGCAAAAGGAATCTTGGAAATCATTCACTTCGAGGTATGCGGTCCAATGTCGTCCAGTTATTTAAGCAAGTATGTATACTATGTTTCTTTATTGATGATTTTTCTAAGAATACATGGATATAATTTATGAGAAACAAAGATGAAGTATTTATCAAATTCAAGGAATTCAAAGCCTTGGTCGAGAACCACACTGAAAAGAAGATCAAGAACTTTCAATAAGATAATGGCGGAGAATTCACATCAAATGAATTCAAAGAGTTATGAAAAGATTCATGCATTAAGAGGGAGTTATCCACTCCATATAATCCACAACAGAATGGGGTTGCAGAAAGGAAGAATAGAACGATCATGGAAGCTGCAAGAGAAATGCTTCATGATCAAGATCTTCCCATGCATCTATGGGCAGAAGCTTCCAGAACAGCGGTGTATGTACAGAACCGTACTCCACACAGAGTACCCAAGAACAAGACACCTGAAGAAGTATTTTTTGGCAAAAAACCAGAAGTCAGCCATCTCAGAATATTCAGTTGTCCAGTGTACATACACATTCTAAAAGAAAAGAGGACAAAGTTAGATCCTTCAGGAAAGAAGGGTATATTTGTGGGATACTCTGAAAGCTCTAAGGCTTATAGAATATACTTCCCAGGATTCAAGAAGATCCACATCAGTAGGGACGTAACATTTGATGAAGGATCAGCTTACAGCAAATCCAAAAAGAGACCTGTTGAAGATCGTGAAGAAATAGAAGCACCCAGAATTCATGAAACTACCATGAACAAATAAATTCAAGAAGAAGACTGAGAACTAGAAGAAAATGTAGATCCACCTCAGGAGAAGAATCCTCATAAGAGAAAACTTGCTTGGGTACGAGAAGCTATCAAAGGTGTAGAAAGATATGGGGCTCTAGAAGAGAATCACAGAGAAAGAAAGAGGACCAGGTCCTGCTCTGGGTATGTAGCTTTATTATGTAACTTCATCGATAAAGAACCTTCCAACTATGAAGAAGCGACAGAAATTAAAGAATGGAAGGATGCTATGATCGAAGAGTGTCAATCGATCATGAAGAATGATGTTTGGGATGTTGTCCCAAGACCAGAAGGGAAGTCTGTTGTAACTTCCAAATGGATCTACAAGATTAGGCATGCTGCAGATGGCAGCATAGAGAAATATAAAGCAAGATTCATGGCTCATGGTTTCTCAAAGAAAGAAGGAATAAATTATGAAGAAACCTTTGCACCTGTAGCCCGATACACTTCCATCAGATCAGTACTTGCTCTTGCTGCAATGATGAAATGGAAGATACACCAAATGGATGTCAATACTACTTTCTTGAATGGTGTAGTGGAAGAGGAAGTATATGTAGATCAACCACTCGGTTTTAAGAAATGTGACAGGGAGTCTCATGTGTGTAGATTGAAGAAATCCCTGTATGGTTTGAAATAGGCACCCAAGACATGGTACGAAAAAATTGATGGCTTTCTATCCAGTTTGGGCTTTACCAAAATTAAAGCAGATTCCAACCTTTACTACAAGGTTGAAGATGGTAACCAAGTGATACTCCTACTGTATGCAGATGATCTATTTGTAATAGGTATGGATGGTTTGATTGCTGATACGAAGAGGAAGCTTGCTACTGAGTTCGAAATGAAGGACTTGGGTATGATGCACTATTTTCTAGGCATGGAGGTGTGGCAAAATGCACATGGAATCTCCCTCGGATAAGGGAAGTATGCAGTAGAGATACTAAAGAGGTTCAAGATGATGGACTGCAAGGCCATGACCACACCTATGGCATCGAACCTGAAGCTATTGAGTGATGCTTCATCAAAAGCAGTTGATGCTACGATGTATCAACAGATGATTGGGTCCTTGATGTACCTGACAAACACAAGACCAGATATTTGCTTTGCTATGAACACCTTGAGCCAGTTCCTGACAGATACGAGACATGTTCACTTGATTGCTGCAAAGCATATTCTTAGGCACCTAAGGGGTACAGTTGATTATGGGCTCAAGTATGAGGCAAATCAGAAGATTAACTTGGAGGGTTATGTTGATTCAAATTGGGCAGGAAGTGCCATCGATAGGAAGAGCACTTCAGGGTGTTGCTTCAGTATGGGATCGGGTGTGATCTCTTGGTTTAGCAGGAAGAAATCCTGTGTGGCACTGAGTACAGCTGAAGCAGAGTATGTCGCAGCTTGTTCAGCTAGTTGTGAGGCAGTATGGCTGAGGAAGCTACTGTCTGATTTATTTGATCTCCAGTTGGATGCTACTTGTATATATTGCGACAACCAGAGTTGTGTGAAGTTGTCAGAGAACCCAGTGTTCCACGAAAAGTCGAAGCATATCGAGATCAAGTATCACTATATCAGGGATATGGTGCAAAAAGGAGTAGTGAAGCTCCAGTATGTTGTGATGGACGAATAGATAGCTGATGTGTTGACAAAGCCATTAGCCAGAGTGAAGTTTGAGTACTTCAGGGAGAAGCTTGGTGTTCTCCATATTGAGGTTCCCTCCAAAGGGAACTGATGAGTCCATGAGCTATTCTGACATGGTGAGAGGATTGGTTCTTTCCATGGTTAGATGTAAGGGCTAAGCCATTCTATCATGATGAAAGGATTGGTTTCTCACATGTCAGATATGAGTGCTGAGCCATTCTGATGTGACTGTAGGATTGGTTCCTACATGATCAGATAGAAGTGTTGAATTCCATTCTTGGAATGGAGGCACCTGGTCAGTTACCAGGAATACTCAGTCTGGGACTGAGGGCCATTCTAATGTGATTGTAGGATTGGTTCCTACATGATCAGATGTAAGTGCAGAGCCATTCTGAGGTGATTGTAGGATTGGTTCCTACATGATCATATGTAAGTGGAGACCCATTCTGAGGCGATTATAGGATTGGTTCCTACGTGATCATATGTAAGTGCAGAGCCCTTTCGACATGTAGGTAGGATCGGTTCCTCACATGGTCGAATGTAAGTGTTGGGCCTTTCTGACATAGATGACTGGATTGGTTCCTCTCATTGTCAGATGTGAGTGCTGGGCCTTTCTGACAGGGTTGTGGGATGTGTTCCCACAAGGTCAAATGTGAGTCATGGGGGTGCCTTTCTGATGTGATTATAAGATTGGTTCCTACATGATCAGATATAAGTGTTGGGCGGGCCATTCTGACTTATGGTCAGAATAAGTGTTGGAAAATACCTACATGGAGGGTAGGCTTACAACCAGCATTAAAAAGGGTTGGCTCTGTAGAACTTCCTATGACGAGAAGAATCAAGAGATAGCACCTGTGATGATGATCCAACAGAGATGTTCCAGAACCAGAGATGATCCAGATCAAGTGATGATCCAGATCTAGTGATGATGATCCAGATCGAGTGATGATCTAGATCTAGATGAATATGACGAGGACTCGATGATGATCCAGATGATACAGAGAAGAAGACTTGTATTTCTAAATTGTGTCGAGAGAATACCTTCCTAGTTAAGAGGGAATGCTGATGTAATTGTAACTTCGGAATGTATTCACTTGTATATCTTATGTATTTTACCCTGATGTTTATTCCAGGAAGTGTTTGTAATGTAATTGAGTCATGTCATTCCCCAATGTTCTGATCGGGAGTTTCTATAATGTAAACAAGTCATGTCAAGTCATTGTGGGTAACCCTCCTATTGATCAAGGGTTAAAGTCCCCACAGTTGCAGGGCCCTAGGGTTACTAGACTCTCCTAGTGAAGTCGGCCCTAGTGAGTTATTGTCAAGTCGGGAATTAGTATAAATAAAGAGTGATCCTCTCTATTTATCACACACTCACTCACACTCAGTTGTAGCGCATAGCTAACGGAGAAGAAGTTGTTGGGGCTAGAAAAAAAGAGGCTACTGTTGTTGGGAGATCATCTTACTGTTTTGGGGTTTTACTTTTGGTGTTGATTCTATCTCTGAGGAAGTTCTGGGATTTTCTCCATTTATGGTTTCCCCAAGGAAAAACATTGTGTTCATTGTATCTTGTGTTTGATTGTTGTACTTGTTATTCTCTCAGTTAAAGATCCTAATATAATGCTAGCTTAAACGTTAAAAATCTAACAGTCATTTGATGTTTTCCTATTTGTATCAGATATTTCAAAAAATGGCATAGTTTTATGTTTAAGAATATAGGGTGTTGCTGCAGAAAACGATTCTTCAAATGATTGGATTGATTGTGAATATCTAGACCTGGTGTTGGGTGGAATGAATGATTATGATGAGATCATCTCTTTAGGAATGCTTGTGCCTACTTCAGCTAGTTATTTGGTGACCAAAATCCATAATAGTTAAATATTTTCACGGGCGATAAATTCTTATATTAGCTTTGGAAAAAGTCTATAATGGTTAGATGCTAGATGTATCTTCACATCTCTCAAATTCAACAATGTGTTTTTATTTCATTTTTGAAACTGCATCATATATTACTTTGTTGCACAAAAACTTAATAGAGTAAATTTTTCTTGTAAAAAATTATACAGACTACCTGTCCCTACAGAGGAAAGGAGTGCTAGTGTATAAATGTTATCCCCATTCTCAAGAAAGACAGAGGACCCTAGTATCAATGTTGTATATATTGTGTCATGAGGAATATTAGCTAGAAATGTTAACTTTTATACATATCTGTATATTTATTTCTAATACTTCATTTAAATCAATCGTATTTTGATATGATTATGTTCACATTCAAATGTTGTCAGTGGATAAATATTGGAATTCCCTTCTCCTCCTATTGTCTAGCCCACGTGTATGCATCTTTCAATTTTGTAATTTGAAAACCATTTGTATTTTCTAAGGACTCGGATGATTGTGAAAATGTCCTTTCATTTGAATATTTTTCAGTGTCCAACATATATGTCCTATTTATGCAGCACCAGAAACTTGGTGACAAGCAATTTACTCTGGCTTATTCTATGAATATTTTCTCTCATATATATTTTTCTTAGTATTTTATTCTATATTATATGATTGTTGCAGTATGAGTCTTTTCTGTCTTATATATTTTTCTTAGTATATTTTATAATACATTCTATGATTGTTGCAGTTAAATTTTAGGTGCAAGGCTATTAATCTATTTTTATTCGAGTCATTGTAATTTTTCCATGTTATGTAATTTCTTATGACCCTTTTTATGGTCATAAACATTGGATGCATGCTTGTCATTCCTATAAATTTCTGGGATTTTTGCATTTTGCATCATTCAAACACACAAAATAATGATTATCAAGTTACTATAGATACATAATGGCTTACCTTCTAATATTTCTTCAAGTTTTTCAAATGAATTTATTAAGTGCAAGAAGGACTTGAAGGACTAGTACAAGGTAAGCCAATATGGATCTATAGTAACTTAATAATCATTATTCTGCATGCTTGAATGATGCAAAATTTGTTTGAATATCATCATCATCAAGAAATAACAACTTCTTAAAGGGTGCTAGCTCAATGGTAGAGCACCAGCCTAATTATAGGTAGGAGGTTGGTGGTTTGATTCCTTCGTGCCCTATCATAAATTTGTGACTACAAAAATGACTGAATTTGCATATATACGACTATTAGTAGCTAATTTCCCGTATCTTATAGCGGAACAAACATTTAGTCATATTTAGCTTAGTAAATAATATGTTATCATCTAGTAGTTTATTTAGTCATATATTTGGTCATTAATTGTTGCAACCAGTGACTAAATCATTGACTGTCAATGACTAAATAAATGACTAATAAGTCAAGATATTAATGGCTAAGTGAAATACGACTAAGTTAGTCAAGCTATAAGATAGTGGAAATTGGCTACTATTAGTCGTCAACTCAAAAATAGTCATTTATAGCCGAATTTTAGTTATTTTATAGTCATTAATTTCTCATTTTGTACTACTGAACATAGTAGTCCATCATCTAATTACCAGTCATTGATGTATACCATTAATAGATGCGAGATCACCCATCGATAATGAAAATGGGAATCAAGGTACATAGTGCAATCTAACAAGTGTGAATAGATGTGTTGAGGTTGAACACTTGGAAGAGTCCATTGATCAAGGGACAATGATGTATTCCCAAAACTGTTGATGGTGAGAGAACCTACCACTGATGACTGTAAGTCTCAAGGCACTCAAAGGACTCTAGAATCCTATTCCAAAATGAATGATCTGATGTCGATGGAATAGAATCCGCTAGAAGGAGGGCATTAAGGAATCCCCCATCAACCAACACGAGGTACTCAACAACGCTGTATAATGTGGAAGAACTCAATGAACAAGATGTGCATGAACCAGTAACAGTACCAGGAATGGTCGACATGCAAAGTCAAGATAGCTGAGGAATGGTTGAATCAGGCTTCAACTTCCTTTGAACAAGATCATAAAGGAAAATGGTGATTGAAGCTAGGAAGTATGGACTCGATATGCAAACTGGGACATCTTTGTGACACAGGAGGCATCAACAGAGACTCCATAGGGATTGGAAGCTTAACCAGTCAGTGGAGATAAACTCAAAGTAACGAGCATAGCTCCTAAAGTCAAACTAATAACACAACCAGTGGATGTGATATACAGTGCTCTGTTTGAAGGCGACACGACTCAACTGCTACCAAAGATAACATCTTTTCCTATCTGAACTTTTGGTTTTTTTATATATGAAATCAAAAGACATGTTTTTGGTGTGATGACACATAGTGAAACTTTTTCATGTACATGCAGATGTGGGACCATGATGTCCAGAAGGATTTCCTCATCATCAATGGAAGGGAAGAGGCGATGAGATTATGGGTGTGCATGTGGAGCGAATGCTCCAAATAATTCACACAAACTTCGTTCACTTGACACATAGGGTTCCCATGGCTCAAGTCAGGGGCTTTCCTGAGGCTATGCAGCACTAGGTGGTTGGAGTACCATGGGCATGGGTTCGGTTATTTCACTGGCTAGCTAGAGCCATGGTGTGCTACCATGATCAGCACCCTCCTCCACCTCACACTTAGAGACCTAGGTGTATATTTGTGTATGACTGTGTAGTATATTTTGGTGGCTCCGAAGCCCCAATTTTGTATATGGCACTTATGTATTATGACATTTCCTTTTTTGAACTTAATGAAAAATATTTATGATGATCAATTATTTATTCTATTTACATGTGTAAATTATGTTTGTGAAATGCTTATGGGCTGTGAAACAAATGCCAATCTAGTACATAGTTAGCATATGAATTAGCAACTTGATTAAAACTTCTTGAAATGTGAATGCATGTTATGCTCTCAAATTATTTTTCTAGCAATCTTACACGCAAGAATATTCGTAACAATGATGGATCCCTAACATGATATAAGCCATTAAGTTATGATACCACTAATTGCGAATCAAGACATACCTCAAGAGAAAGAACACCATGTGAAATGGCATCCTACAATAACTCAATCACTGCACTATATTCAGCAACATTATTCGACAAAGGATGTAAACATACACCTCTTCAAGACAACACTTGACCCGTAGGAGTATAGATCACCCAAGCAGCTGAAGCTGAGTTTTGAGTGTGGCAACTAGCACCATAAGCGAATCCTATGTAAACGAAAGACTCCATCGACATCTTCCATAACAAATGAAATTTAATCAACAAACCCGATCACCATAAGAAGACCTAACTATGCAATGCAAAAAATGTATAAGAAGACCTAAAAATTCAGTCCTGGTTGAAGATCATGCATAGTATTTTTTAAGATAGAACTCATTTCTAGGCTCCGCCAAGGTTGTCCCTTCATAATACACCAACTTATATGTGCCTTTCTCTAAGACGCACTTAACCACGTAAGGACCATGCCACATCGGGTGGAAATTTCCTGCCCCCAAGGGTTCCTTAGCCTTATCCCACAAAAGGACCAAGTCACCTTCACTAAACCTCTTGGGATGGACAAACTTATTGTACTGGACCTTAATGCGACACTTTTTAACCTCAAGAGCCATTAAAGCATCTCGACGCTGCTCATCAAGCTGCTCCAAGTGGACTAGACCTTCTTCCAATGCGGAAGTCTTTGTTAAAAACTCCACATCTAGCTTCAACGAAGGGATTTCACAATCAACCAGTAATACGAACTCCACCCCATTCACAAGCTGATAGGGAGAAAAATCGGTGGCAGCCTTGACCGTGATTATATAGGCCCACAAAGCAGGATACAACATGATATGCCAATTATTCTTGCTCCATGTGATGGTTCATTGGAGAATGGACTTAAGTGACTTGTTCACTGCTTCAACCTGTCCATTCGCTTGAGGATAGTAAGAAGAGGAATGATCTTGCTTCTACCCTAACTTTGAAGCCAACTCTTCCATCATTTTGTGTTATAGCAGATTTCACCACTCCAGGTGAATCACACTTTGTATGGCCTTCCCCTGTCCTGCTGCAAACTCTTTAGACCCCATGGACCATATTTTATCCTTTGATTTTTCCTTGATCATCCCTAAAAATATATAAAAAATGATATACGCGGCTTTTTACCTGATAACTGCGTACATACGCGGGTTTGACCCCTATAATCGTGTACATCGAGATATGTGCATAGTCCAAATCCTTTTGGAGTTTTCCTTGACTTGGATCCAACTCATTCAACTCCTGGCCTTCCATATTCCTTGAGATCACTCGGATTCGACCCTTCATTATCCCTTGTGAAGCTATATAAGGAACTCCTTAGCACATTGAAGGCATATAGAAAGATTGAAAGCAACGAAACTATAGTCCATTGTTGCCAGAATTTATGCTTGAGTCTGCATCCCTTTGTCCCTTTGGAGCACTGTTGTGTTCTTCCCAAGCTTGCCCTTTGCTAGTGATCTTGCTATCGTGAGATGGAGGATTGAGGTGGTGGAGGCCCAAGTGGGGGATTCAGTTTCTCTGGTTCGCAGACGTGCCGTCAGAGGTTGTATCTATCTTGTAATCTCTGATTTATATTAATAAGAACTATCTTTTCCTGTCCAATGATGTGTATTTGATTGAATATTGTATCCATTGGAATATGTCAAATGCTTTTACATTATTGATTATATATGCTAGAATAGATCTAACACCATGATATATAGAATGCTTGTATTGTTTACTTGTTGTTGAGGAAGTATTATATCAATTCAAGCTGAAGATTGGAAATCTCAATGGGGATCTACTTCAACCATCCGGAATAAGGTACGAGATCTGATCCTTTAGTGTTAGACAGTTTATTTCTATTGCATATTGGGAAAGATTGATTTCTGGAGTCAAAGCTATCTGTTGTGGTACCCCAAGCCATAGGAATTTATCTCCGTAACAGAATTGGTGACTCCGCTGGGGATGTTCCTTGTTTTTATTTGGGGCTTTCTATCGGCACAATGGGCTTGATATTCTTGATTTGCTCTCTGTTTCTCCCTATTTCTATGTCACATTTTATAGTATGTTTGTCCATTGACACTCCCCTTTATTGGTTTGGCCTTGACCTGCTTTTTACCACTACCTTCTCTGTATACGTGGATTTTTGGTTAAAAGTCACGTACATACGCGGATTTTTGGCTAAAAGTCATGTACATACGCAGTTGTTCTTTATACAGTCGCGTACATCCTCCCTTTTGGTTGAGTTTGATGTTGTGGGAAGTTGTTGGGTGGGTTGTGAGTGTGGTTGGGTCTTCCTTGGGTCTGATGTTGTCTGTTGGATGCTTCTTTTATGACCAGAGACCGCTTTTTCATTGATTTTTCTTTGAAAGTAGTTGTAGTCATTTATCCTTTTTGTTTTTCCATTAGTGCATTACTCTTTTTTTCTTGGTGTCTTGCTGGGATTGTCTTTTATACTTGCTGCAGAGACTGAGAGTTTTAGATGACTTTTATTGCATTTTTCATTCTTTTATATTGAAAAATACAAAGTAGTTGCACTCTTAGTTGCATCTTAGATATGGATTTGAGGAGGTACTTGCATTGGATTGCTTGGATGAGAGTTGTGTTTAGGATTTCATATAGGAAGGATTGCATTGGCATTCAGAAAGGAATATATGTTTATGCATCTCATGTAGTGGCATACCCTATTTTTCATTTGACAAATATTGCACTTAGCATTGTTTGTTATGGTGTGCACTTTTATTTCACCGTTGAGTCTTCGTATCACTAGTTGCACGGCCATTTCCCTTTGAGTAATTACAACCAACTAAAATCAATGCTAAATAAAATGAATTACACTCTTTTCTGTTATAGGGTGCACCAACAAGCTTAGGTTTTAGGATCTTGGAATAGTTCATTATAAGTCAATTCTCCAAGATCACTAAACAACAACATCTAGGTGTATGTCCGGGGAGTGTGTGAAATCCTTGGTATAACCATTGTTCTCAGGATCCTCCTCTCAAACGGGAGTTAAGCACGAGGCAGTGTGAGCGGTTATTGATTGGGATGACCCCTATTAATAACTGAGTAGCACCGGAGATATTTCCAGGATTGTATTCGTATCTGGGGGCTCTTTCGAGAGTTTCGGGATTTGCTACCCTGCCCATACGGTCAATCCCGCCTGCAACTGTCCGCCTGAGCTTTGATTATATTGAGGTGACCTTAGTGACCTTACCTAGGATATCGAGGGGGTACTTGTAGAGGTTATTCTGCAGGTGTCCCGGCCAGGTAGAGATCGGACAGCACAGTCACTTTATGTGTTGAAGCTGAGGGCCACTATAATTGGTTACGTACCTCCGCTTGTAGTGTATGGGAGTTTCGTGCCTCTCCTAGGCGAGACATACCTGCTGCATTCGGGAGCTCACATATCCCCCCCTTGGTTTGCTTGTATTTTGGCTGTAGATTTTCTTAGGAGTGTGCTCTTTGTGCGCTAGTTGGCCTTTGGGAACATGGTTACTTGAGTATATTTATGCTCTCTTGAGTTTGGGTCCTTTTATTTTCGGCATGCCTGGTATTCTATCACCTATCCTTGGTCCTAGTATGGACCCTGGTGTCAGACTTGGGGGCATCACAACCCCTTACCATGCTCATATATTTGAAGTGGTCACATTCTTCCCTCTACTCCATTTGTGGAGGATTTTTATTCCCTTTTCTCGATCTTTACACCTGTGGTCACCCTTATGGGGGTGGTAGTGGATACGTGAACGTTGGGTCTACACCTTACTTTCCCTTTTATGTCCTGTCATTCACCGCATTGTTTCCTTTGGGAGCAGTTGTCATTATCATTCCTCCCTATATCCTATAGTTTGGATTCTATATTGACTATTTTGGGTTGTTTTGGTCTAATATGGCTGTCATGTAGGGTCCATGTTTTGTACACTCTCTCCGAGGTTCCGACCCGTTCGTGCCTATCACAGGTATTATGTCTGAACTGGCATATAGGTTAGGATGTCACATCCGCTTGCACTTATGCATTGCCTTATGACCGTTCCATCTTAACCTTAGGTACAAACCCATTCCATGGTATCACGGAACCTTCTTGCTGCTTTAGAAGTGGTACTATGTGAATGGTAGAGCTTCACCTTACATGGGTACCCTAGTTAGCACCTTATTTGCATTTGGTGCCCATGCCGACGTTTTCTCCTTTAGGGTGTGGGAGTTCGTTGTATAGTATCGCCATGACATTTCACAAGAGCCTCATACTCCTCTTGATCTTATGCTGGCCTATTTCCCTCCAGACTCCCCTTATGTCAAGTTGTGAATGCATTATCATGAGCTTTGCCTGCCTTATTGAGCTTTATGCCGGATCCCCTAGCATTGTGTTTCAGCCATATAGCCCGAGCTTGTCTCATGTCTAGCCATGCAGAGCCATTTTTTATATCCTTCGCAGCTTGATTTCCCTTTTTACCGGGAGGGGATTTTCCCCCGAGTGTCGATATCCTACACATGTATCCTTGCATTGAGCATAGGTATGTTCCACTGCTTGGAACTAGTTTGTTTTCCCTTATGACACTCATCTCCTCCTAGTTTGTAACTATAAAGCTAGTTTATTCTTTTTTCAAGCTTTTCAAATAACTGAAAAAGTCCAAAAAAACCAAAAAACCAAAAATCCAGACAAGGAAAGATGTTATCTTTGGAAACTGTCGAGTCGTGTCGCCTTCGAACAGAGCACTGTATATCACATCCATTGGTTGGGTTATAGTTTGACTTAGGAGCTGTACTCGTTTATCTAATTTTATCTCCACCGACTGGTTAAGCTTCCAATCCCTATGGAGCCTCTGTTGATGCCTCCTATGTCACAGAGATGTCCCAGTTTGTATATCGAGTCTACGCTTCCTTCATTCAGTCACCATACATTGTTATGCTCTTGTTCGAACGAAGTTGAAACCTGAGTCGGCCATTCCTCAGTTATCTTGACTTTGCATGTCGGCCATTCCCGGTACAGTTACTGGTTCGTGCACTTTATGATCGAGTCCTTCCACCTTCCTTAATGCCCTCCTTCTAGCAGATTTCATCCCATCGACTTCAGATCATTTATTCTGGGATTGGAGTCTAGAGTCATTTTTGAGTGCCTTGAGACTTGCAGTCATTAGTGGCAGGTTCTCTCGCCATCGACAGTTTCTTGGGAATACATCAATGTCCCCTGATCGATAGATTCTCTCAAGTGTTCAACCTCAACACATCTATTCACACTTGTTAGTTTGCACTCTAGTACCTTGATTCCCATTATCATTATCGGTGGGTAATCTCGCGTCTATTAACGGTATACATCAATGACCGGTAATCAGACGATGGACTACTATGTTCGACCTCGACACCTCTATTCGCATAGTAGGACATGTACTCGTAGTGGTTTGTGTAGAAGACCTTCCAGACTGGTGGCATCTCTTATATGCTACCTCCTTGATCGTGCCAGTGTTCATGAGATTTCAGCTCTCGTGACTTGATTCCAGTGTATGTCAGACATTTCCAACCACTATGGAGATCTTGATCTATTGTATATCTTCAGCCATTTTGGAGATCATGGTCCTTTGTACATCTTCATCATGGAGATTCCGATCTATGTATATTGTACGTGGCGATGACCACATATGTGATATCATGTATTATGCTTATTCATGGCCATTGTACTCTTATGTATCTGGGACTGCTATATGTACTTGTAGTTATATGCAGAGTTGTATCATTGTACTATGCTATGATTGGGTGGCTGGTCTTCCATTTGGGATCCTTCATCACTCCACTTCTGGGATGGACTTATAATGTATTTCGGCCATCGTATGACCCCTCTGACCTCACACATTAGGGGGCATCTGTTATAGCGGATTTCACCACTCCAGGTGAATCACACTTTGTATGGCCTTCCCCTGTCCCGCTGCAGACTCTTTAGACCCCATGGACCATATTTTATCCTTTGATGTTTCCTTAATCATCCCTAAAACTATATAAAAAATGATATACACAGCTTTTTACCCGATAACCGCGTACATACGCGGGTTTGACCCCTATAACCACGTACATCGAGATGTGTGCATAGTCCAAATCCTTTTGGAGTTTTCCTTGAATTGGATCCAACTCATTCGACTCTTGGCCTTCCATATGCCTTGAGATCGCTCGGATTCGACCCTTCATTATCCCTTGTGAAGCTATATAAGGAACCCCTTAGTACATTGAAGGCATATAGAGAGATTGAAAGCAACGAAACTATAGTCCATTGTTGCCAGAATTTATGCTTGAGTCTGCATCCCTTTGTCCCTTTGGAGCACTGTTGTGTTCTTCCCAAGCTTGCCCTTTGCTAGTGAGCTTGCTATCGTGAGATGGAGGATTGAGGTGGTGGAGGCCCAAGTGGGGGATTCAGTTTCTTCGGTTCGCAGACGTGCCGTCAGAGGTTGTATCTATCTTGTAATCTCTTATTTATATTAATAAGAACTATCTTTTCCTGTCCAATGATGTGTATTTGATTGAATATTGTATCCATTGGAATATGTCAAATGCTTTTACATTATTGATTATATATGCTAGAATAGATCTAACACCATGATATATAGTATGCTTGTATTGTTTACTTGTTGTTGAGGAAGTATTATATCAATTCAAGCTGAAGATTGGAAAGCTCAACGGGGATCTACTTCAACCATTCGGAATAAGGTACGAGATCTGATCCTTTAGTGTTAGACAGTTTATTTCTATTGCATATTGGGAAAGATTGATTTTTGGAGTCAAAGCTATCTGTTGTGGTACCCCAAGCCATAGGAATTTATCTCCGTAACATTTTGTTTTGAAATTTCCTGCCATGGTCAATGACAAGCTCCCTTGGAATACCAAACCATGTGATAATCTGGTTAAATATGAAATGCACGGCTGTTTGACCGTCGGATTTGATAGTGGGCATAGCCTCTTCCCATTTCATGAAATAATCAACAGCCAAAATAATATGATGGTGCCCCCCAGCCGAAGCTAAGTTACAATCCACAAAGTCGACCCCCCACTTGGTGAAGGGACCAGCGGTGATAATAGGATGCAAAGGGGCAGGATGCGAGTGCATATTCCTTGCAAACACCTGGTAAGGGTGGTACCTCTTGACCGCATTAACACAATATTTAAATATGGAAGCCCAAAAATAACCCGCTCTCAAAAACATTTGAGCTGTAGAAATCCTAGATAAATGACCACCACACACCCCTCTATGGCAATCATTAAGCACAACCTTAGCCTCCTCATGAGTTAAGCAACGACATAAAATGGAATCAACCCCACGGTGATATAAAGTATCATCCACTATGAGGTAGTTCTTTGCTACATGACGTAGTCGTCGATGCTCGTCTCGCGAGAGGTGAGTAGAAACATTCAATGTTTGCAAATAAACAATAATATCCCCTTACTAAGGGTCTACGGTTGAGATGAGAAAGATATGCTCATCAACAAGAGAATCCTCATGAACCTCTTCTTCATCCAAATTTGGAAAATCTGATATAAGCTCAACAAAAACTAATGATTTCTTCGACTTTGCCGAAAAAAATCAAGATCAAACTCTTGCTATATCACAATCCATTTATTATACTTTCCCCCAATCATCCTTCTAGTGAGGACAAATTAAAATGGATTAATGCGAGCTACGACTAAAGTTTGGCGAAGGAGGATGTAATGCCTCAAATGTTGAACCGCATGGACGGTGGCTAAGGCTAGCTTCTCAGCATGGGTATAATGAAGTTCCACATCGATAAGGTTTCTTCTAAGATAGTATATGACATGCTCATGGAGCTCCTCATCCTCTTGAACCAATACCATACCAACCGTCTCTTGATACACGGCCACATAAATACAAAATTCATGGATATAGTCTGGTGGACTAAGCACGAGGGTCGATACCAAGGCTTTCTTAAGAGCATAGAAAGACTCCTGGGATAGCTCATCCCAGTAAAAAGGGGTGTCTTTCTTCAACAAACGCATGAAGCCTTTAGTCAAATTGGAAAAATTGACTACGAACCTTCACAAGAATTTTTCCATGCCTTGTAAAAATTGAAGATGTCAAATGTTACACAGGGGAGACAATTGAAGTATTGCCTCAAACTTCAAGGGATCAACTCTAATACCCTCCGTGGACATGATGAATCCTAGTAAATGACCAACCTTCACACAAAAGATGCACTTGTGAGGATTTAACCGAATTTGATAATGACGACATATTTCGAAAACTAATCGCAAATGGTAAGGATGGTGCACTCTCAAACGAAAGTGAGAAGCTAGATCATCCAAATACACTTCAATAATATTTTTGATATCGTGAAAGGAAAAGTTCATGGCCACTAAAACGTAGCTCCGACCTTTTTAATTCTGAAGGGCATCTTTTGATATGAAAAAGTTCCCCAAGGACAAATAAATGGAGTCTTATGTTGGTCCTTGGGTTTAATCTGTATCTGATTATATCCGAAAAATCCATCCATAAAAGAAAAAACCTCACTTCCCGCACACTCATCCAAAATTTGATCAATAAATGGTGTAGGGAAATTATCTTTAGGACAGGCTCGATTTAAATCACAAAAATCAGTGCATATGCGGATCACTCCCTGCTTCTTATCCATTGAAATGGGATTTAAACCCACTTTGTCAAGGGAACAGGATAGTAAAACCAGCTTTGAGTAGTTTCTCTATCTCTACTTTAATAGTGGGCGCTTTCCTAGAATTAATGGCACGCAAACATTGTCGAACCAGTTTTGCATCCAGATAGGTTTTGATTTCATGTTGAACAATGCAAAGGTCTATTCCCGGCATTTCCTCATATG
This sequence comes from Pseudotsuga menziesii, assembly GCA_001517045.1. Lineage (NCBI taxonomy): Eukaryota > Viridiplantae > Streptophyta > Pinopsida > Pinales > Pinaceae > Pseudotsuga > Pseudotsuga menziesii. Next base: position 105,042 of record LPNX010636652.1, on the reverse strand, counting down.
ACCAAGCAAAAAAATCACGAAATTCCTTAAAAATAGAAGTGTACTCCTTAATCTCATCAGGGGAACAATCGGCCCCAATGTAAACGTTCTCAATCTAGGCCAGGATCATGAGAAATATTGATAGGTATCATTGGTGACAGGTTAGCCATGTTCCCTTCAGCAATCTGACTATGAGAGCTTAACGGGACCACGAGGCTACCAACTTTCTTGCTTAGAATCTCCCTAAATTCATCACACTCTAAACGATCAAGCTTAGGGAGGAAATATGATCTATGGTGCAGCTCTCCCCAAGGTTGTTCAATCCTAGACATAGTCTCAAGATTAGCTTCATCGGATGAAAAAAAATCATCAAGGCAGTCTTGAGAGTGAGATGAATCTAGTGCACAAGCAGGAAGCCAATAAGGGTACTCCTCCTCCGTCCATGAAGAGGAAGGACTAGGCTCTACAACATGAATAAGATTAGCTTGATATGCCACCAATGTTGTAGGAAACAACAAGTCTGTCTCAACAGGTATAGAATTATCACTCGAAGTACTTGATGAAGGAAGAATCCAAGGATCCTTCATATGAGAAGTGTGAAAGGAGACCGAATTCAACAAGGTCGAAGCCCTACCAAGACTAGACCCAATTATAAGAACGGGCACAGGACAACTAAAGGTTCCCATGAGAGAAGGATACATACCCACACTCACATTCTCAGTTGTCGACTGAGAATGATCAATAATCGGGATAGAAGCTCCCTGTTGGGCCCAAAAATGACCCCTTTTTGACCCCCCTTATTTACCTCTTTTTGCCTTATCCTACTCTATTATGCATACCAAACAGATGTTTTTCCTTCACATGGTCCCTCAAGTCATGCAGGTATGGTTAATCATTGTCTTATTTTATTAATGCTTAGGATTGTGGTAATCAGGGCTTTACATCTTAAATTATGCTAACATATGGTGGTTTTATAAAGATAATTCGAGATGTAAAGAATACAGGTGTAGCGGGCCGAACATGCCAAAGGAGGGATGGACATTCATTGCTGAGTGGATCACCATCCATTCCATCGTTGCCCAAAGAATGCGGTCCAAGGGTATTATTCCACGCGAGTTGTACATGGGTAGCTACAACAGACTACGACAGATTTGGAGGCAATAGTGCGCCACTGCTCAAAATTAGCTGCAATCCACGGAGTATCTTCTCAATTAATCATGATCATTATTTCTAGCTGGAATAATAGCTTTCCTATATTTTCTTCTCTCATCTTGCCACGATTGTAACAGCTCATCGTAATTAGGGCAGCCTAAAGATCAGAGATCTTCATGGCTGCCCGATAATAGTAGGAAGATGTTATGATTGTAATTGTATAAATACTATGAACTATTCCGAGCCAGGGGTTGAACTTTTAACCAAATTATTGTATCAACTGTGACTAAGGTTGTGCTCATCTGCCATTTTTAATACAAGGAGTTTGATTCTTCAAATCTCGGCGTTTTAACGTGTGTTACTTCTAGCATCTCTGTGTGAAGGCTGGGCCCGCCTTCCCACAGGGATTGCTGAGTTAATTAATTATTTTATTTATTTTGTTGTGTGATTTTGTGATAAATTTCTTTATTTATAGTAAGTTGCAATGGTTATCGATTGTTGTGTGTCATTTGAATGATTAGTAATTGCATATCTTGTAAAACTACAGTGGTTTGGTGTGTCAGTCGACTGTATAGGTTAACTGTCTTTTATGCAACTATGTGATAGCTGTAACAGCCCTATTCATCTCTAGTTCTTTCAATTGTTGTTTTCTTTAGATCTTTGCAGTTTGTTCCTTCGCATTTATAATTGCAGAATTTAATTCCTGTACTTTGAATTTCTAGAATAGCTGAATTTAATTCTTGTACTTTGAATCTCTAGAATAACTGAATCAAGATAGTTGGATGGATCTTTAGATGGTTTGGTAATTAGGGATTTTACTTTCTGCAAAAGTAATCTAGATTTTATTTCCTGAATATTTTATTTCCTGAATATTTTAATTCTAGATTAAGAATTTTAAGAAGGTACTTGTGATTGTATTCTTGAGAAAGTAAATTAGATTAAGGGATGAGTGTGGCTGAACAGGAAAGTAGGATCATTTACTTACAGCATCAGCTACCTAGTGTTTGAAGCATATACCATGCATATTATCCTTGACATAAGAGACTTCCCTGGGTTGATAATTTATATTGAACACTCTATATGTTGGATTTAATTAACTTGCATATAGGGTGCCCAACACTCCCGATGATGCTTTTACACTCAGATTCTGGAAATATTTTTTATCAATAGTAACGATCTTCCAATCCAATGGAAAAAAAACCACTCGAAATAGGGAAGAGGCTACAACTTGCATACTGTACATCCAATTCCTACCCAGAAAAATATTGTATTCAAGGGGCACATCAACCACCTCAACCTCGATTGCAATAGTCGTCCCCCCAATTAGACATCTAGGGAAGGAAGTATACCGTGCGGCCAAAAGACATCACGGAAGCAGCAGCGCCTTCATCAATCACAGTGTGCATTATGGTGGTATTTATACACTCTACATGAATCACAAGAGACACATAGTAAGGAAAGTGAGGCTGTATTCCATGAGTTTCAAATTTGACCATGGAAGAAGAGCTATCATCACCCACCCCAAGAGCTGACAACAAGGCCTTTCTCTGCGAAGGAAAAGTCTGAAGTAATTCGAATGCATAAATCGTACAAGGAGTTTGGCCCAAATCCTCAACAATTGAATAGTCCTAGGTGGCTCGAGCATTGGGATTGTGCCCCAAGCGCTTCAAGACTCCCTTAGAAATGTGAGGCAGAACTTCAGGCTTATTCGTAGGCTTTTCAATTCGCAAAGAGCTCTCAGGTGGAGCAGTTTATTTCCCAAGGTCTTGTTGTGATGAACCATAGTCTTTCACACGCATCACAACACTAGTAGCTTTCACCATGTTGATACAACCGTGGCCACTAGTGGCATCCGACGGATTTTGAGTTCCACTAGACACACAACTAGGATCCACGGTCCTTGAGTTCATATTTTGATTATTTGGTAAAGGATTTGTAAACACAACTGGGCTCTGTGCTATGAACTTTGAGGCATCTTCCATACGAGGGAATAAGTGAGTGAGGTGGTCATCCCCACACAACTTGCAAGGAAATTTTACCTTTATCTTAGGCTTCTTGTCCCCCCCAACATTATTATTGTTATTGTTCTTGCCATTAGTCACATTATCATTATTATTCCCACCCTTTTAATTATTTTTTCCTTTCTTTTTATTCCTTCTAGGTTGTTGGTTACCTTTCGGGTTCGACGATTGCACGGAAAGTACATCCACCGACTTGGTAGGAAGGGACAAAGCCGTAACTTGTCCTGACGTAGATTGGTTAAGCGATAACTGGCTCACTTGTTTTGTAACCAAATCTGCATGTTTGGTAGTTGCAGGCCAACAATACCATCGGCATGTGGCCCAAGTTTGAACTTGGGGTCGAAATTGGAACGTGGAGCATTGGGTATGACCTCATAAAGAATCCTAGACTGAGCATAAATCAAGTCCAACTGTTGGGCCCTAAAAATAGCTTAGTCTTTGCTTTGTAATCTGGGTGTGGAAACATCCTTCGCAATATAGGGTAACAACGAATTGAGGAACCACTCTAGAAGAAACTCTGGTGGTATAAAGGCTTTAATCATCATCTTTTGTCTATGCCACTCTTGAATATGATCCGAAATATGGGTGGCTTTGTCTTGCCAAAATGTCGACAATATTTTTGTATCAGCTTTGTACCGCACGGGTAGCTGGAAGTGGTTAAGAAAAGTCATATCAAGGTCATGAAATGAATAATATGTCCGCCCAGGTAACTCTATATACCGTTTCGGGGCAGGACCCATGAGGGTTCGTTGAAATAGTCTTAAACAAACAGAATCATCGTTCAAGGAATTCGAAGAGCACCAAATATGGAAGGTGGTGACGTGCTCACCGGGATCTTCACCAGCCTTACCTTCGAGTTTGGGAATGTCCAAAGGAAGTTTGGTAGGAACTGTCGGCCATGATGGGTTACGAAATACAGGATCGTTTTTCAATCTCGACAAATCAGGTAGATTCAAAGTTGCAAGGAAAGGGATCATAGGTTGAGCCGGTTGGTTCCATGATCCCTGATAGGACTGGTTCACATAACGCTGATTGCTATATACACCATGGCCTTGGCCAGTGGGATAATAACCTCCTCCCATTTGACCCATATAGGGTTTCACATAAGGATTGTGGTTTGGAGTACCTTGAGACTGGGGTGCTACAAATCCATAATTAGGTGACTGATACGCAAGTTGATACCCAGACCCATAAGGTGTGTAGGTTTGTCCGTAAGATGGTCCATAAGAAGGTCCATAGGAGGTTCCATAAACTAGACTATGAGATGGTCCATGGGAAGATACATGTCATGCTGACACATAAGGATGCACATGGCCCTGTGACACTACGGTGTTAGCAGAAGTAGAATGGACACGGCTAGTAGTCGAACTCTGGCCAGAAGTCCCACTAGGGTGAGGAAGAGTATGCGTAATCAAAAAATCATTTGAAGGGATTGGTTTCGAAGACAATGGAATATGTGAATGAATATAAATCATGCCCCTAATATTCACATGTCTAGGTTCTGGTCTCTGAATAGGAACACTAGTGCTAGACCTAGGATGTGTGTGTGAAGGAACCTCCACAATAGGGATGGAAGGTGTAATGTGACTAGTGCTACCAAACCTCTCTGCATGGAAAGGAATGGAAGTGCCCCTAGGCATAGTACCAGGGTAAACATGTGACTTGACATGGGGTGACGGGTCAGTCTTGGGAACATCAGGCATGCCATACCTAATAGTGTTAGTGCTCATGGGTGCATGGTAAGTCTCATTGCCTGGAAGCCAATACCAACAATTAGGGTGTGTGTAATATGTGAATCATGAAGGATATTCTTATGATGGTCCAATCGAATGATGACCAGACCCTAATGGAGTCCCATATGTGCTCAGAGGTTCATTTTCCCATACATGAGGAAGGTCAGGAATCTCAGCTGGGATCTCAGGCTCATGGTCACCCATGGTGTGTGAATCAAAGTGAGAATAAGTCCTCCCGGAATGTTCGGTTGTCTCTCCCAAAGGAGGAGGAGACGTGGAAGGTGGAATCCCTGCTAAACGACGAGAATGGTGAGGTGCCACACCCTAATCCACAATGACTCAACAAAAAGAAAAGACTCAATCTAGCTACGTAACCCTAAGCAAACTAGCATGCATAGAGAATACACCTAAGAAAATCTAAATCCAAATCACAAGAAAACCAAGGGTAGGATAAGTGATCTCTAGAATGAAGCAAGTATGTCTCTCCTAGGAGAGGCTTGAGACTCCCATACACAAAAAGTGGAGGTTCGTAACCAATTATAGTGGCCCTCAGCTTCAACGCATATAGCGACTGTGTTGTCCGACCCCTACCTGGCCAGGACACCTATAGAATAACCTCTACAAATACCCCCTCAATAACCTAGGTAAGGAAACTAAGGTCACCTCAATATAACCAATGCTTAGGAGGAAAGTCGCGGTAGGGATCGATCGTATGGGAAGGGTAGAAAATCCCAAATCCTGAAAGCACAATTGGTATCCCAAGGGTGCACCAATCAATACCTCAAAGGCCCCTAGATATGAATACAATACTGGAAATATCTCCAGTGCTCACAGAAAGTGACCCAGGTTCATCCCAATCACAATCGCGTGCACTGCCTCATGCTTAACTCCTGTGTAAGAGGAGCATCCTAAGGAACACTAATTATATCAAGGGTTTCACACTCTCACCTGGACAGGCACCTACTTGTTTTTTTAGTGGTCTTGGAGAATTTACTCACAATGAACTATTCCAAGACCCTAAAACCTATTCTTGTTGATGTACCCTCAAAAATAAAAGAGTGTAATTCATTTTATTAAGCGTTGATTTTAGTTGGTTGTGATTACCCAAAGGGTAAATGGTCACGCAACTAATGAAGTTATGACTCAGCAATGAAGTAAATATGCACACCTAAAGCAATGCCAAGTGCAATGTGTAGAATGAAGAACATGGTATGCCACTACATGAGGTGCAAGATTTTTCCTTCAAATGAAGTGAAATCATTCCTATATGAAAATCTAGCTATAATAATAGTAAGCAAACCTAGTGCAAGTACCGTGCCAATGAAAAATGCAAGAGATGCATAACTATGAAAAAGTAAAAATATTTTTGTATTTTTTGCAATAAATGAGATATGAAAGCAAATAAATGACTCTACAACCCCCAGACCCTACAACCACTCACAAAAAACAGCCAAGCAAGGCACCAAGGTAAAAGACACCTAATGCACTAATCTCAAAACAAAAAATGGATAAATGGATGACAAGAACAAAGCTTAAAAAATAAACTAAAAGAAGTCTTTGGTCAAAAAATGAGGGTGTATACAGACACCAGAAGCATCCAAGAAGACTCAGTAATCATCAGAACTCACCCAGCAACACTTAATCCTCCAGTAAGACTCAAAATCAAAGCATACGTGATTGTTTTCAGTGAAAGAGCGTACATACACGAGTGTTCAAGGAAAATCCACGTGTATACGCAACTATGAATGCAAAACTCGCGTACAAGAAGAAAAAGGCATAAAAATAGGGAAAACAGACAAGCTAAGACCATTTACTTCTTCAGGATTCTACTAGAAAAGCATGCCCCCAGACACAACACAAAAACAAAGAAATCAAGAGCAATTCAAGTACATTGAATACCAAAACCCCAAAGAAAAACAACTAGGAACTCTCCCCAATGGAGTCGCCAATTATGTTGCAGAGAGAAACTTCCTATGGCTTGGGGTGTACCACAACAGACACCTAGACACAAGAAATCAATCTTTCTCAATATGCAAGAGAAACCAAACATCTAACACTAAGGGATATCAAATCATACCTTGTTTCAAACAGTTGAAGTAGATCCCCATTGAGCTTTTCCAATTCATGCTTGCATTAGCAATTCGCTCTCAACAACAACAAACAAAACAAGCATGCTCTATAATAGTGTGTTAGACCTACTCTAGCATAAATATTCAACAATGTATAAGCAATTAAACATGTCCATGGATACAATATTCATATTCAAATGCACATTAATTGGATAGGAAAAGATATTTCTATTAATAAAATTAGAGATTACAAGAGTGACAACCTCTGTCGGCATGTCTACAAACTGGAGAAACCAAGTCCTCCACCTGGGCTCCACCACCTCAATCCTCCATCTCTCTATAGCAAGCTCACAAGACAAAAGAAAGCTTGGGAAGAACACAAAGTGCTCCAAAGGGACAAAGGGATGCATAATCAATTATAAGAAAACTAAGGCAACAATGGACTATAGTTTCTTTGCTCTTCAATTCCTCCTCTTCAATGTATCCAAGGGGTTCCTTATATAGCACTCCAAAAGGGAAATGGAGGGTCGAATCCAAGCGTTCTCAAGGCATTTGGAAGGCCAAGAATCAAGTTATTCGGACTCATATGAGGAAAATTCCAAAAATGTTTGGACTTATGCACACATCTCGATGTACGTGGGTTTTGAGGTCAAAAGTCGTGTGTATACGTGAGTATAGGGTTAAAAGTCATGTACAACAATAAAACGGGGTTTTTAAGGGATGATCTTGGAACATCAAAGGATAATACAAGTCCATGGGGTCTAAAGAGTCTGCAGAGGGACAGGGGAGGGCATAAATATGTGATCCACTATGTGTGGTAAAATCAGCTGTAACACGCTCTTCTAATGTGTATGGTTTCTATTGACATTGAGGGATCTAAGTGGATTTAGGAGCTACGAACTAAGATGTACAATGGTTTATATGATTGATGGCAGTCACTCGTTAGATGGTGTCATTCAAATGTCCATTGTTAGTCTACCATCCAACTTGGAATGTGTAAGGCAGGCTTCATAAGTCCACACAACCCTTACTCCTGACGTAAGAAAACATTTCTCATCAATCAAATTCCGAGTTTGAGTAGCATTGTTAAATACTATTGTGTTATGTTTCCATCAATATAAGACAAAGAAAAAATTAAAGACCATCTAACTTTCAGCTTTGTTTTACAAATATTTCAAAATTATAAAAAACAAATACATAGCTATAAATTAAGCATAAACAAAATCATTATTCAAAATTGTAAACATATATTTCTTAAAGAAACAATAATAAAATAATATAAAACCTATTTGTTTAGACATTTGATAATGTGAAAAATATACAATGTTATAATATAAAAAATAAAGAGAAGTCCATTCATGTTTACAATTTCAAAGTTGTAGGTATTTCAAGAGTTAGAGGCACTTGCTATAGCCTTAAGACTAAAAAAACAATGATTGTGCAAAACATAGAAATATCATTAGAATTGTTAAAATTTTATAATAACAAAGATGTATATCTTTTTGATATGAAATAATAATAAAAGCACACAAAATAAAGATTAAGATCAAACATTATGATAATCTCACTATTTTTAAAATACTAAATTTGTGGAGAGGATTATTTTTATGTTTTTTTTATAATTATAAAACAGGAATATGTTTAGTTTAAAACTACTATAATTTTACTTATTTTGTCTATTTAAAAATATATAATTTAGAAAAAAATTGATATATTTTTTTATGAAATAGATTTTATTTTATGTTTATTTATATATATTTATTTTTTATGATATATATGTTATATTTTAAAAAATATTTATATTCTTTGAATTGAGTTAATAAATTATTAATTGATTTTTAAATCATAATTTGTATTGATTTTAATATAATAAAATATTGTATTTCATATTTATTTATATTTTCTTTATAAAATTTAAAAATTATATTTTTAAAAAATTTTAAAAAAAATTATAATATTCTTTGAATTGGGTTTAAAAAAAATATTAATTGATTTTTACGAGCATAATTTTTATTCATTTTAATATAAGATCTATCTTTTTAACTAACTTCATACTTATGACCATTTATATAATGCATTCTTATAACGAAGTTAGAATAATTTGGAAATATAAAATATAAAGATGATATCTTTGAAATTTAATTTCTATTGTTTTAAGATTCTTTAATCTTATTTAAAATTTTAATTTTTGATAATAGTTTTTGCATCATTCACGGGAGGTGAGGGGAGGCGGGGTTCTCATTGCCCCAAAAGGAAAGCAGGAAATGTCTTATTCTTGGGGCCTTGGACTTGAATCAAACAATATGGCTGAAGCTATGGCCCTGTGGCAGGGTCTTCATCTCACCAAAGCTCAAGGTATCAACGACATTGTGGTTATTGGTGATTCTAGGCTTGTCATTCAATCTCTCACAACAAGCAATTCTCCCACGGATCTAAAGATTCATCACCTGATAAGGAAACTCCAAAGTTATGTCTCCTCTTTTCAAGAAATCAAATTCTTTCATGTTCTTAGAAAACACAAAAATTTGGTCGACCTAGCCGTGAACCTAGCTTCCACCTTAGAAAAATGTGTTCTCATGCTGAATGATAATAGGTCCTACTGCTCCATTCCCTAAGCCCCCAACCCCTGGTTGCCCATATGATCTTATGTATAAGTCTAAGGGGCCTACTTTGTGGGCCTCCCTTCTTCACGCAAGGGTCCCCCCCTTGCTCGTGGCAAGTCTTGGACCATCATGAAGGCATGTGGGCAGTTGCATGTGCCACGCACAGGCTTAAATGGAGATGGGAGTTCGAACATATGTTTCAGTCCTTTGTCCATTCCATTCTCCGTCACCTTGATTTGGCATGCTTCTTATCCTGTCCTTATGCTCATTTCGAAGATCTCTCATCCTCCCGCATCAACTGGAATGATGACGCACGAGGTGCATGGCTTTAAACAAGGTGGCGGATGGCTCTTTCTCCACCGTCGTTGGTTTATTTGCAGGGTTGTTGGAATTACAGGTGCTCTCTGGACTTTGTTCATCTATGTATCTGTGGACACTTCTTTAGAATCCACGGCGTCTTCCCCTCTTGCATTGCATGTTGAATACGATATCTGGGATATCAAGAAGGGGATGAGGAGAATGAATCACCTTCTGAACAGAATGGACACGGAGGGAGTGCGTTGTTTCATGAATGTCGATCAGGATTTGGTTCAACTAAGGAAAGAATTCAAACTCTCGATCAAGCAAACTGAACAAGTGTTTACCAAGTTCCTTGCAAAATTGGAAATCAAGATTGAAAAGTTGGAGTTGAAAGTGGTTAAGCTGGAATTTGTGGCACACCCCGGCTTCTCCTCTCGTCAGGGTGGAAAAGCATGTTAATGCATGTATTCTCTTCTCTTGGTTTAGCTTTTGTTTACTATATACGTTTCAGTATCTAGTTTAGTTTCTTATAGTTTCCTACTATAAAAGACCGAACTGTATGGGGTGTTTTTTGGACTTATGTTTGCTGCTCCCACAAGGGTACCTGAATTTTCCACTTCCATAAGGGCACCAGAACTATGTGGTTTTCTCACAGTGGTTATACCACTGCCCTCTTAATATAACCATTTTTGTTTTAAAAAATAGTGTTTGCATCATTCTTCCCAACATGTATTCATACTTGTGTCATAAGGAAACATTTTAATGTCCTTTTTTTATTCATGTATTCATACTAGTGTCATAGGGAAGGTTTCTAATGTTCTTTTTTTATTATAACATACAAGAATTGAAAATGGACTAGAAAGGTAACAAACATTTCTCCCAACCACCCAAAATACAACCAATGGACTAGTTTTATATTTAATTTTATAATAACTTAGTCATTGTATGAATTTAAAAATTATATATATTTTTTAATTATTAACAAAAATGATTTTGTCATATTGAAATTAATTTTTTTTTAAGATATCTCCATTTACCTATCCAACCTCAACCTATTATTTTATAAATAATATTTTGGTGCAAATTGAATAAATCTTCATGAAATGGCCAAATTAATCTAAAAACCACTATAGAATATATATTTAATATTCACACGACATCCACACAATATCTAGTCAACATTTCGTGTATAGTAAATGACAATCAATTAATAAAACAATTATAAATTATATAATTATGGAACATTATTTTGACCATTAGAGTGACTAGATGAAAACATTTATTAACCTAGAAGTTATAACATGGAGGTTTATAATTATTTAAAATTTAGAAAGTATGATGCAAACACATTTTATAATCTTTCTAATTTTTTAGTTCTATTAAACAAAGAGTAATTAACAATAAGACTAGTCAAACATATAAAACAATCATTGAAAAATAATTATATAACAAATTCTCTATGGCTATGAAGATTGTGGATAAAAAGAAAAAAGTCATCAAAAAATTTAAATTTAGTAAAAGATGTCAATACTAAACACATAGATACTCACTATGTAACTTTTTGAAGTCAAAACTATATTAACAACTCTTACCATCAAATAAGGATAGAGACTTAATTTAAAGTTAGTAAGGGTCCCCGGATGTGGGTGACAGGCAGGCACACCCAGGACCTAGCACTGATGACGTGCCCCAGCACGTCACCAGTCTCATCACCACCCATGCTAGCAATGATGGGGAGAACAGGTGACCCCATGCGCACCGGAACAACCACGCTTCAAGTGCCCAGCTCAACAGTAGATGGAATGATGACGTCTCCAGTGATGATGACAGCCGCAAGATAGCCAACGGTGAGCTCAATCCTCCACGCTCCTCACATTCCCTCGACAATTAAGGAATTGCAGGTTCGGTATAGAGCTTTAATGGTCAACCGTTACGCTCCTCGGACGCAGTGCAACAAGTCTCCTTCCAGGCTCTTCGCTCCCCCGATTTCTCATTCTTCCACCATAGCTCCCGCTCTGCAACTGCTCTATTCTGATACCCAAGCTCCTACTCAGCACGCTCTGCGACTAAGTTGCTCCAGTCATTCTCATTCTCACATAGAACCAGCCATGTCGCCACGTCGACGAGGACCACCCAGGATCGAGAGAGGACGAGGAAGGGTTGGTAACCCCAGTCTGCCACCTTTTCGCCTGCAAGATAGCAATCAGGGATACGATGCAGAGGTGTCGAAAGAGCTGCGAACCTTGGTCGATGGCTAGGAGGACAAAGTGTCCCGCTCCCTCACAACCGTTACTCGCACCACGGCCCGCAGGGGTAACTATTGGATTTTTAAAAATCTAATGACCGGGTGCATACTCCACTCTATAACCACTCTGACGGCCCCAATTGCGCAATCTGTAAACCCCGGCCACCCTGAACCCGTGCCTTCACCACCTCCTTCCTCCGCCCCTTCGCACCCCACCGCCATTCCCAACTATGCCCATGTTTCCATTGTCCCCTCTTCCCCCGCCCCCATTAGCACCACCCACACTTCTCCCCCACCCCCGCAATGCCAATTTGTTCAGAAAAAGGGAAAGGCGGCCAAGAAATATTCACCTCTCCATGTCAAGTAGCCCACCATCATCAACAGAGATAGCTCGGACAACCCCATCGATAGCGGTTCCACCACCAGCACTAATGAACCATGCAAGGAGGCAGAAAGCAACAAGGAGCAGGCTCTGCAGTGGGGCACCGCATACTGCTGCCCAATTACAGAAGTGCCTTACATGCAATTGTAATGCCAGGTTTTCAATTTCTTCTTGCTACTCAGGTTTTTCAGGATTTTGGCTCCTTCAAGCTACCTAGTCTAGGATTAGCTCAGGTTTTCAAGATTTTAGACAGTTAATTATGCATTGTAAGATCTGTTTTCCCCATAGTTGGGAAGATCATTATTGCACCTACAGTCGGCCCTCTCTAGTTTTGTTTTCATGTTCAAGAAACACGTTGAACTGTATTTTTATCTGTATTTTTATTTTTCCTTAATAAATTACTTCTAAGCTTACAAAAAAATTAGTAAGATAATCAAAATATTATGTTAAAATCCAATGATTTGTTTATTAAAAAATTAAATTATGATTATTTCTAATACTATATATATAATGTTGTTCAAAACATAACCATACCACACAATCAAAAATACAAATCAAATTATAGAATTCAATATCACTAAATTATAAGTAATCATACTCACAATTACATTATTATTTTATTTTTATTTTGTTAAGCATCCATCTAACATAGAACAATAGTTTTAAAAATATTCATTAAAAAAGACAAAATAACTCCATTATTAATGGATTAACGTAGAACAACAGGTTTAAAAATATTCATTAAAAAAGACAAGATAACTCCATTATTAATAGACTAATATCATGAGAAGAAAATAATGTCCCGAATGATAAGAAAATGGCTATTCTTTTAAAATGAGTTTGAAACCCTAAAATTTTATTACACATCAATTTTTAAAATAGACCAAATTGTTAATTAATTTATATTATTTTGAGATTTTAATAAAAAAATATTTTAATTTAAACGTATATCTAAAATTAACTTAAATTTATTTTAGAACCAAGGATTTAATAAAATTCACAAAGGATATATTATTTTAGTCTCTAAATCTTTCTCACACCACATTTTCTCTTTAAACTTAGAAGTAACAATATTTTTAATGTTATTATTATTTTGCAATGCATCATTTTCGTCGATCTGCCAAAGGTTTAACCAAGCCCTGGTATCTTTATACCAACCTCGTTTGAGCCTTAAGTGGTTTTGGCTGGAATTTAAAGCTAGCTTAAGAATTCTATGGTCACCCATGTTATTGATTTTGTGCTTGTATAACAGGAGCCTAGTCATAGCTAGGCTCTCGATAGGGGAAACACCCACTTCTATAAGGAGAATAGGGTAGGGTGTATTTCTTTTAATTTTTAGGTTATATGTTATGAAACACTTCTAGATTTTCTCAATCTTTCTCTAGGATTCTTTAGAGATGTTGCAACCCCAAACCTCACACCCATACAAGATAACATGAGTGCCTAAAGTTTCAAAGAGGAGTTTTTTTTTATCCCACATCACAAGGTTTGCTGCTTTACAATTATTTTCGAGACCAAAATAAGCTTTCCACCCTCCATTAATCATTTTCTCAATGCTATAGTTCCACTTGAGCTTGTGATGAATATCAATTCCTAAGTATTGTAAGAAGACACTTCCTCCAAGTAGTTATTGTCATACACAAAATTAGGATAAGTGTCCTTTTAGGATTTGATAATCATAACTTTTGTTTTTTCAGTATTAACAGTCATACCCATGGTAAAGAAAAAATCCTTAAGAAGTCTTAGCTGCTTATTAAGATCAGATGGACACCTTGCCAAAAGAACAATATCGTCAGCATAGAGAAGAAGGATGATGACTATTCCAGCTAAGATTGTGCAAGCACAACCTGCTACCTCTAAACAACTTTCTAGCTTATCAATGTAGATGCCAAAAAGGGTATGGGAGAGGGGGCAACCTTGTTTAACTATGATATTACACTTAATATCTTTCGACCATATGATCGTTGCTCTTAAACTTGGCAATGACATTCTCGTATAACCTTATTGGGGCAACTCTCAACTCGAAAAGAACCTTTAGCTCTTCTAATCTATTCCATAGATTATGTCTAGGTATTGTATCAAAAGCCTTTCTAAAGTCCACAAAGCAACAAAAGAAATTGGATTTATCGTTATGACAATTCTCCATAATGATCCTAAGTCAATTAAATCAATGATTAGAATATGTACATGTAATATTAACTTAAAATATATAATAATATATTTTTTTATGTTTTTTACTCTCTCCATGCCCAAATTGCATAATAACTACAAAAGCAAGGCCATTGACTTTTATCAATCACACTATTTATGTTTTAATAATATTCTCTACTAGACTAACATATATCAAAGTGGGGGTGGTAAAGGTGATAACATATAACATATATGAAAGTGGGTGGTAAATGTGATGAGGTATATATATAAAATTCACAAAAGTATATATTATATTATATTTTTTTCAATAAAATAAAGTAAAAATTATGATATAAATTTTTGTGTTATAATAAAATATTATAATAATAATAATAAAATAAAATTTATATAATCATATTATTTAATATTGAAATAAAAAAAAATTATATATTATATTTTAATTATATTGGTGGTATTCTAATTAAAAAAAATTATTGTAATAAAAAATGTAAGTTTTTTTTTCACAATAAGAAAAAATGTAACTTATTATTAAACGAGCATAGATCGATCTTAAACCTGGATCTAGAAAGCACCTAGAGGGATCCAATTTCTCTAGGTGTAAGTTATTTTATCTTAAAATTTTAAATGTTCATAAGAAATTACACCTCAAACATTTTGATCCCTTTAGTGTTTGGTAAATCCGAGTTTAACATGGATCTCTTAATTACTTTTTATTTAGTTTTATTATTTGATAAATTAGACGACATGTTTTTGTCTATATTCTTTTTTGCTTACACTATATAAATATATGAATCCATAATATTTTTATTTTTATTTTTTTATTTATGTCGGTTAACATAATTTTTTTTTAATGTCGGCTAGCATAACGTGACTAACTTGACAGGATCTCCCCCATACTGGGCTGAGAGCACCTCGGTTCTCTCGGTGCAAAAAAAAAAAAATCAAAGTTACAAAATACTTTATCCACTGTAATATTTAAAATACATCAAACTTTCAGTCTTTTGATCAAATAGTATACTATAAGATAGAATAGTCATTATAATCTCACAAGTGAGAAATTCCAATAAAAGCTATATAAAAACCAAAATCAAAATGCAGGTAGTCATTCATAACACCAACAACCCATTACAAAATAATTGTTTACCAAATTATTAAATTCCTTATAAAAATAAGAAAAATAAATATACAATTTTATAAAACCAAAAGTAACAAAAACATATTATAAAAACTGTAAAAAAAATTGCATACTAATTACTCAGTTGCTTAGTGTGAAGGATACTTAAAAACCATCTCCTAATATGATAATGGGTATGTTTCAAGTGATTCCTTCACATCTCATTTATAACTAATAATAAAATATTCACTCAAAATGCTTACAAATCTTTTACATAGGTTAATCTTTTACATAGGTTAAACCCAAAAATATGTGGCAATATTTTGTACGTGTGACACAATCTCATTTTCCACTTCTAAGTGTTTCAGTGCATAATCCTCACCGTCTCACCCAGCTGAACTATGTTAATCAAAACCATGAGTCGAATATTTCGTTTCAAATTATTTGATTGCTTAGTATTAATAATCAAAGTCGCCTTTGAATATTTCGTTTGAAATGCTTTTATTGGCTCATGTGGATAATCAGAACCGACATTGCGTTATTGATACTTCGAAATTTTCGCTCCATAAGTTTTGGATAATGTGAGCCCGTGCTGAGTGAGATATTAATATTTGAAAATAAATATAATAAAATTTAGATGTACTTGGCCAAGATGTGTGGAAATGAAAAAGTATATATGATTTACCAAGGTAAGACAATGGTGTTAAGGGTTTTATTCAATAAAAAAACTTATATATATATAAAAGTTATGTTAAATTATTTAAAGAATATTTTAATTATACATTAAAATAAAGTTGAAGAGATTTTTTTATATCTAATTAGATTTAACATCTTCATAAAACTATAATAAAATTATTTATATAGAAAATTTTACATTACAATGACCAATACATTAACGACCATTACTTTATCATACGATTATAAATAAAATATTAAGCTATAATAAAAGTAGGAGTTAACTCCAACGCTCTCCCTTAATAAGTACTTGTCTTAATTACCATTAGATCAAGTCTTCAACGTCATCTCTCACTAGTTTAGTGCATCAAATTATCCACCATGGATTTAAGAACCTCATGATCAACAAAGCATGTATGTGGTCCAACCTAGAATTCACATCTCATACCTTGATCATGTAGACATCATCACATTGTCAATGTCCATATAAAGGAATAACCATCCACCAGAATACATGGTTACGTAAGTGTTGCAATCATTGATTTCATAAGAAACACTCAAAAAACGTTGTTATAAACTATAGTGGCAAAGGTGGAGCTATTTCCTCCTTTGCTTGGCACTAGAGACATGAATCGAGAGCCACACAAAGTATTTCCCTGCTAGTCGACATCTATAGAAGACATATCTATAGAGAATGATAACAATCTCATGAGAACTTTGTTATGCAACGAGGGAAACTTACCCTAGAGTTTGTGTTAGAAAACAAGACCGTAGAGCAATAACAGATATATAGTTAAATCAGTAAACAAGATGCAAAACACATTACATAGAGACACAGATATATCATGGTTCACCCAAACGATGGGCTACGTCCACAAAGAAATTGTCAGTCCTTTTATTACAGTCTAGAAAGATGAAGGGATACAACCTGCAGCAAAACTGTTGCACTTCCTCTTCACACTCTAATAGTCTCTCTCACACAATCACAGAGATTGTTTACGATGCTATAATACCTTACACAGTCGTGTTACAATGCTTTCTTTTACAGGGGAAAAATACCATGGAAAAATATTACAGTTAACCCAATACCATGGGTCCGCATAATTGTTGGCCAACAAACATCCCAAAAAAATTTCTCGGGGATTCTGCCCCCGAACCCCCTTTCTCAAGGAACTGCCCCAAAACCCAAAGTAGGGGGAACGAGTGTACAGTACACCTGGGGTACAAACACGACTAAATAATATCTCTGGATCTGGAAGATCAGACTCCACAACCAACAATCTCCCACTTGGAGATTGATCACAGCAACTCCACCGCTACTACAATTACTGGACTATGCGTTGGACCTTGGACTTGACAAATTTCTTATTTTCACCTTCATGCTTGAAGGCCAATAGAAACTGAACAGGAACTCGATTTTTCTCTGGTTACTCCCTTTGTCAACAGGCCTGCAAGATTCTGACTAGTATGTATATTTTCTTGTTCTAATAGTTCTTCCTCTAGAACAGATCTTATGAAGTGGTACTTGAGATTTATATGTTTAGTCTTCGAATGAAAGGCTAAGTTCTTTGCAAGATGAATGGCACTTTGGTTGTCACTGTACATCCTACTATTCTCCTGCTTCTTACCCAATTATTCCATGAACCTCTGCAACCAAATCATCTCCTTACTAGCCTCTGTAGCAGCAACATACTCTGCTTCTGTTGTTGAAAGTGAAACAACCTATTGTAGTTTTGAAGTCCAACTTATTGTTGTCCCACCCACAGTAAACACATACCCTGTGGTGCTCCTCTTGTTGTCTTTATCACCAGCCATATTTGCATCAACATATCCCTGTGGAACAGTGTCTGAACCTCCAAAACATAATGCATGAGAAGTGGTACTTCTCAAATACCTGGGAATCCTTTGCATTGCTTTCCAATTCTCTTTACCTAGATTATTCATATACCTGCTCACAACTCCCATTGCATGTGCAATATCTAGTCTTGTGCACACCATGGCATACATCAAGCTTCCAATCTCTGATGAATAGGGAATCCTGGACATATAATCTATCTCTTCCTGTGTCTTTGGACACATCTCCTTACTTATTTTGAAATGCCTGGCTAAAGGTGTACTAACTGGTTTTGCATTCTGCATTCTAAACCTATGCAACACATTTTCTATGTACTCACCTTGAGACAACGTCAATTTGTGATTTTTCCTGTCTCTTGTTATTCTCATACCAAGGATTTGCTTTGCAACACCCAAATCCTTCATCGCAAATGATTTAGCTAGTTTTCTTTTGAGCACATTTATATCCTACATTTTAGACCCCGCAACAATCATGTCATCCACATGCAATAACAAGATAATATATCTTTTGTTATCTAGCCTCTTGAAATAAACATAGTGGTCAGAATGACATCTATCATAACCTTGTTCTGTCATAAACTTATCAAATTTTAAATACCACTGCCTTGGAGCTTGCTTCAAGCCATACAAGCTCTTCTTCAACCTGCAAACCAAATTCTCCTTACCTTTGACCTCATACCCCTGTGGCTGCTACATATAAATATTTTCCTCCAAATCCCCATGGAGAAAGGCTGTTTTTACATCTAACTGTTCAAGATGCATATCTTCTACCGCCACTAGACTTAAAATAGTTCTAATTGAAGTCATTTTAACAACAGGAGAAAATATCTCATCAAAATCTATACCTTTCTTTTGTGCAAACCCCTTTACAACAAGTCTATCCTTGTATCACTTCTTTCCTCCATCTTCTTCCTTCAACCTGTAAACCCATTTATTCTGCAATGCCCTTTTTCCTGCAGGAAACTGACCCAAATCCCAAGTCTGGTTTCTTACCAATGAGTCCATCTCCTCATTCATGCCTTGTTCCCACTTCTTTCTAGTTTCTACCTGCATTGCCTCTTCATAACATTCTGGTTCACCAGAATCGGTCATCAATAAATAATACAATGAAGGAGAGAATCGTTCAGGGGTTCTACTTAACCTGGTAGATTTTCTTACAGTTGCAGGAGTTTCAACTACCTACTGTTGTTCTTGATTTTCTGGTGCCTTTGTAACTTCACCTTCTTTGATTTCATCAAGCATTGTGTACTATGTGTTTTCTTTTTCCACTTTCTTTCCCTGCAACTGATCTTTGTACATGACCTTTTCATTGAATACTACATCTCTACTCCAAATGATTTTTCGTTTTTCATAATCCCACAAACGATAACCAAAATCATCAACCCCGTATCCAATAAAGGTATATTTCTTGGATTTGGCCTCAAGCTTTGTTCTATCATCTTTATCAATATGGGAAAATGCTTCACAACCAAAAGTTCTTAGAAATGAGTATTTTACCTGTTTACCTATCCATGCCTCTTCTGGAATCCCACCATCCAAAGCGCTTGAAGGCCCTCTATTTATTAAATAAACAACAATGTTTACAACATCAGCCCAAAACTATAAGGGCAACCCTGCATGCAATCTCATACACCTTGCACGCTCCATGATCGTTCTATTCATCCTTTCTGACACACCATTTTTTTTTGGTGTTCCGGGGACTGTCTTCTCTGTGTGAACCCCATTGTGTGAACAGTAACCGTCAAACTCCTTGTTGCAGTATTCACTTCCATTATCAAATCTAAGACATTTCAACCTTTTTCCTGTCTCATTCTCAGTGAAAGCTTTCCACTTCTTAAAAGTATCAAACACATCAATTTTCTATCTAATGCAATAAACCCATGTTTTTCTAGTTACATCATCAATAAAAGTAACATAATAACGAGAGCCACCAAGAGGTTGTACCTGAGCTGGTCCCCATACATCTGTATGGACAAGCTCTAACTTTTCGCTCTTATTTTGTTTCCCAACCCTGAGAAATATAACTCTCTTATGTTTTCCATAAACACAATTTTCACAGAATTCCAAACTTACCTACTTCAGATCTGGAAGCAGTTTCCTTAAGTGGAGAATCTGCATCCCCTTCTCACTCATGTGGCCAAGCCTATGATGCCACAATGCCACACCTGTTTCTATGGAAGATACAGAGATAGAATAATCAGTATTATGAGGACATAAATATAACATACCTATCCTATCTCCTTTTGCTATTACCATTGATCCTTTAGTGATCTTCCACCACGTTTCTCCAAATGTAGACAAACAGCTACTATCTCCCAATTGCCCTGTTGAAGTCAGATTTCTTTTCATAGCAAGAATGTGCCTTACATCCTTTAGGAGCCATTCATTTCCATTATTTAACTTAATTTGTACCTTACCCTTTCCAACAATTTTACATGGTTCATCATCCCCCAATAAAACATGTCCAAGATCACCTTGAACATAATCATGAAAGAATTTCCTATGGGGTGTAGCATGACATGAAACCCCTGAATCTACTACCCATTAATCACTAATATTATCTAATGCAAGAATCAAAGCATCTTGTAACACATCACCTGCTACATTCGCTTCCTGAGTAGTCTCTTGTTGCCTCTCACCTTTCTTCTTTGGTGCTCCGTAGTCTTTCTTCAAGTGTCCTTTCTTACCACAATTCCAGCACTCTATTTTTCTAAATATGGACTTGGATCTTCCCTTTTTAGACTTGTCGCGATTTCCTGGGCTCCTTCCTCTCTCATTTTGTCTCCCTCTGCTCTCCATGCTCAACACATTGCTTGATGTCTCACCTGTTCTTTTTCTTCCCATTTCCTCACTAAGAATAACACCAACAACATCAGCAAACTTAAGAGTGTTTGAACTAGAGACAAAGTTACTTACATCCATGACCAAGCTATTCCAGCTTTCTGGCAATGAGCACAAGATTAGAAGAGCCCTAACCTCATCATCAAAGTTCACGTTTACAGAACTTAACTGGCTGGTAAGTGTATTAAACTCATTTAAATGACCGACAACAGATCCACCTTCCGACATCTTCATATTAAATAAACACTTCAATAAAAATACCTTGTTGGAAGCCAAGGGTTTTTCGTAGAGCTTACCCAATGCTCTCATCACGCACTTCGTTGTTTTTTCTTTCAAAATATTGAAAGCCAATGGTGAAGCCAAGCACAACCGTATTGTTCCCAATGCCTTTCTGTTAAGAGCCTCCCATTCTTCATCCTTCATAGCCGCCGACTTTTTGTATTTTACACCCAACAGCAAGTACATATCCTTCTGGTACAGATAGTCCTCCATTTGCATCTTCCATAACTGATAGTTTTGGCTGTTAAATTTCTTGACCCTAAACTTTCCCTCTTCTTCCATTGCTCCCACTCGAACCAGGAACCCTTCTTTCCTTCGAGTTTACCATCCAAATAGACCTTTTGGCTCGGATACCAACTGTTAGAAAATAGGACCGCAAAGCAATAACATATATACAGTTAAATCGTTAAACAAGATGCAAAACACATTACAGAGAGACACAGATATAACGTGGTTCACCCAAACAATGGGCTATGTCCACAAAGAAATTGTCAGTCCTTTTATTATAGTCCAGAAAGATGAAGGGATACAACCTGTAGCAAAACCGCTGCACTTCCTCTTCACACCCTCATAGTCTCTCTCACACAATCATAGAGATTATTTACAATGCTATAATACCATACATAGTCATGTTACAATACTTTCTTTTATAGGGGAAAAATACCATGGGAAAATACCACGGTTAACCCAATACCATGGGTCCGCAAAACTGTTGGCCAACAAACATCCCAAAAAAAATTCTCAGGGGCTCTGCCCCTCAACCCCCATATCTCGGGTTAACCCAATACCATGGGTCCGCAAAACTGTTGTCCAACAAACATCCTAAAAAAAATTCTCGGGGGCTCCGCCCCCAAACCCTCTTTTTCAGGGTGTTGCCCTGAAATCCAAAGCAGGGGGAACGAGTGTACAGTACACCTAGGGTACAAACACGACTGAATAATATCTCTGGATCTAGAAGATCAAGCTCCACAACCAACAATTTGGATTTCAAACTCCCATGTCTCCATGCATTATGTTGCAGACACATATAATGGATTTATCACCGCTAAGATGGATCTTATCAAATGAAGGACAAACCACATATCACCACAGAACAAGTTGTTTCTCACACACTAACCCAAAGCCACTATAGAAACCACTCATACCAAAACTATCTACTCTCTTACTCTAATTTACTCCTACAACAACATCTCATAGGATTTCATTTCCCTTGGATCTCTTGCTAGGAAGTCAAGCTCAATCTTGCTCTAATACCATGTAGAGAAATGGAAGAGTAGACATAGTTTCTTCACACACCAAAGATGTGTTGAAGTCAAGCTCAATCTTGCTCTAATACCATGTAGAGAAATGGAAGAGTAGACATAGTTTCTTCACACACCAAAGATGTGTTGAGTGTTCTATTCAATCAAGAATTGTACACATTAATACATAAGTTATGCATGAAGTTCAACACATTATTTTAGTAATTTAACAAAATGTTGAGAGAATATCTCAACCACACACCAAAATAAATCAAGTAGTTGGAGAGAATCTCTCATATCCAACAATATCTAACAACTTCCTCAAACTTAAAATTAAACTATTCACATAAATACAAACTTAATATTATAATGACCAAAACATCAACAAACCACTACTTTCTCATATAATTATGAATCATCCATTAAACAATGAAACAAGTAATCATCCCCGTCTCACCCATCCAAACTATGTTAACTAAAATCAAATCCATGAGTCGAATATTTAGCTTCAAATTATTTATTTTTTGTTAATATCAATAATCAAAGTCATCTTTGAATATTTCGTTTGTAATTATTGTATTAGCTCATTTGGATAATGAAAGTCAATGTTACTTTATTAATGCTTCAAAATTTTAACTCCATAGGTTTTGGATAATGTGAGCCCATGTTCATTACGATATTAATATTGGAAAATGACCCGCCGAGAAATTAGAAGATGTATGATGGTGAACATGCAAGATGTTAATATTTGAAAATGACCTCCAAAAAAATTAGAAGATGTATTATGGCGAACATGCAAGATGTTAATATTTGAAAATGACCTCCAAAAAATTAGAAGATGTATGTGGCGAACATGCAAACTAGTGATTAATAATTATATTCATATCACTTCAATCTTAACTATGATACTATATTCGTTGAACTCTCATTTTTAAGGGATTATTTTATTTTTCTAATAATATAGATATTTTATTATAAATAATCACATTCACAATGACACAAATTCTTATTCATGTTTATTTAAACATTTTGAATAAAAATACCATTGTTTGTGGGACAAGGAATCTCTTTTGTGCAATGATTTGACTAATAAAGTCTATAAAGCCAAGAGGTTGTGGGTCCGCTCAATCACAGAAAGAAAACGAAAAAAAATGATGAAACATTGTTGTCATCAACTTCCCATGGATAAGTATCGCAGAGTGGAAAAAACCCTAGCTGTTTTGGGAGCTTCTGCACTGCAAAAAATGGCGGGTTGACGACCTTCTTTCATCAGGTGGTCTGGGAAGGGCAATTGGATGACCCCTTTTTTGCTTCTTTGAGAAGCCCCTTTGGGAGTCTTCTCCCTCACGGGTAGCTTCTTCGCTTCAATTTTAATTGTTGTCTATTTTCTTTAACATGGAGTTCGCCCTCTTCTAGGAGGGCCTAGTACCAACCATGTGTCAAAAAGTGGGAACTCTTTGTTTGATTTTTTTCTACGGTTTCTGGGCTCTTCTCCCTTCTGGAAGTTTCAGTGTTTTTTTATGGTTTTCTATGGTTACATGCTCTGGGTCTGGTGTTTATTTTTATTTTTATGTATTTTCTCATTTTTTAAGGTTGACTTCTTCAATGAAGCCGAGGATAAGGGTAATGTTCCCCTTATCTCATGTAGGGTGTGTCAGACTGTAGAGATTTACTTTTCTTTGGAACCTTCGAATGATTTTTCGTGGCTCTATTTCCTTCTGACGGCTTCAATGTTTTATTTGGCTCCATGCTCCAGATATGGTGCTTCTATTATCAGTTTATGAGTGTTATGCGATTATTTAGTTTTTAAGGTTGACTTTATTTGGAAAGATTGGGGTTAAGGTACTGCTCCCCTCCTTTTTTCAGGGGTTGTCGATCAACAGGGCTTTGTCATTTCCTTTTCTATTTTTCTCTGGAACCTTCGAAGAGCCTCCGATATTAAGTGGGAACCCTTTTGGCCCCTGGTCATATGTTCTCTGTTTTGGTGGGTCACGGGGCCTCTCAGTTTTGTCTTTTTGGTTTTTTCCACTAGACTGTGATTTTATCATGGAAGCATCGGGTACTGTTGTTTATGCTTCGACCACCGTGTTCCGTCATCATCTTGTGGGTTTTTCTTGGTTCCTTTCTTCTGGTCCCATGACTGTATTTTTTGTTTATATGGCCCCAAACCAACCCTCTTCTTTGGGTCTCGGGTCTGAGCAGATGCAGAGAACTGCTCCTCCTTCTTATCACACTCGTCGAAAATCTAAGGCAATAAAAGCTAATGAAGCAAAACATAGCTATGTCTTGGGAAAGGAAATTTTCATGGATAAGGTGGAGGATTTGTGTAGTTGGGCCCTGTTGGATCGTCTAGAGTACTACAACTTGAACAAGGGAGAGTGGATTGAATGGGAAACCCAGCACTGGAAACCCTTGTTGGACTATGTCCCGACTATTAGCCTCCTGGATAATTGGTGGCTGGTGTTCGTTTTCTTGGATAGCTCCAATGCCTCTCGAATCCTGGATTCCCTCTGGACTATAAGAAAGGGTTCATTAGTGCTCACGTGCTGGCGTTCGAGCTTTGATCCGCTACAGGAACAAGTGCGTAAGCATGACCTTTGGATCTTACTTTCGACTCTCCCTCTACCGCTCTGGAACAAAGAACTGCTTATGGGTATTGCAAATACTTTGGATCGCTTCGTGGCAGTAGAGGAACCCTTTCCTCATATCTTCGATAAACGAATGGCATGAGTCCTAGTAGAACTCGACATGTCAAATGGTCTTATGGTAGAGATCGATATCATTTGCAATGAGTGAACTATTACACATAAGTTGGATTATTTAAATGTACCATTTTGCTGCAATGCTTGTCATGAGACGGGGCACCTACGAAGGTCATGTCCTTATCTCCTGCACGGTCGTCTATGGAGGCGGGCCTCTCC
The DNA here is from genome assembly GCA_001517045.1 of Pseudotsuga menziesii. Taxonomy (NCBI): domain Eukaryota; kingdom Viridiplantae; phylum Streptophyta; class Pinopsida; order Pinales; family Pinaceae; genus Pseudotsuga; species Pseudotsuga menziesii. The sequence continues at coordinate 79,482 of LPNX010636652.1, read as the reverse complement.
TGTCTCTTATCCTGCTTCTTCAACTTCTGATGAAGACTAGATTGCGTCATTGCCTGAAGGTATTTATAATTCTGCCTCGCCTTTTGTTTATGAAGACATAACAAAGGGTGAGCTTCTATTTCTTAAAGATGTAGAAAATTTGGCTTTGTTAAGACCGTCAAATCTAAACAATATTGGGGTTTTGGATGCTCATTTAAATGACTTGGTGACTTCGGTGGTTGTGGTTCCAGATGGTAATTCTTGTGTAAATGTAGAGCCTCTCTCTCCCCTTTCTCCAAGTGATCCCTTTCTTATAGGAGCTTTGTCTCCAGCTCTGTCAAACGTGGAAATCCTTATGTTTTCTACTGAAGAGCTCCCTCCACTCTCGCTTTCTCCTATTCCTCCTTACACTGATAACCCTCGACCGAATATACCTCTTTTTTCTCCCTAGTTTGCTGATTCATCCCTATTAAGCTCTCTCTCCATATTTACTGACAAATCTCTTCTCTCTCTCTCAACCGTCCCCCTTAACTCCATCCAATTCGAGAATGTAATGATTCAAAAATATTGAAAACCCAAGGCTCCCAACCTCTCCGATATCAAGGGGAGCTCTGATATTTTCTTGCCTCTTCATGTTCAGATAAAGGATGCTGCCATAAATTTATCCCCCTACCTTTGTCCCTTTAACTCCCGGGTGCTTAGAGAAAGGTCATCCTCGGCCTTGGGTTCCTCATGAAAATCCCCTCCATGAATATTCATGGTTTTGGAGGGAAAACCAAATTAAAAGCTCTCATGATGTTTTTGTTGGATATTAATCCATATATGATTCTTTTAGAAGAAAATATGTGTAGTTTTTAAAACGCTCTTCTCTCCTTTGCAAAACTAAAACCAGACTGGGAGTTCTGGTCAATTGGTTTAGAGGGCCGGGGTTTACTATCGGGCTGGAATCCTATTTTAGTTCGATGTAAATCATTCTCTTCTTGTGTGGGAATCGTTGTAAAGACTATATTTAGGGGTTTTTACCCTATTATCACGGTTCTCAATTGCTATGGACCATATCACAACAGGGAATTGTTCTGGAATTCTGCTTTCTTGGGGTAGATTTTTCATCTACCTAATCTCCTTATTGCTGGAGACCTCAACTTTACCCTCTTTAACTCTGAGATTTGGGGTTTTAGAGCTCGTATTGATCCTTCAACTTATTTTTTCTCACATATGTTAATCAACTCGAATATGGTGGATATTGAACCTACTTGTCCGGGTCCAACTTGGCGTAATGGCCGCTCTGGGGAAGCTGGTATCAATAAAAGATGAGACCTTCTAGCTGCAGAACTTTTGTTTCTTTTTCAGCAAAAGTACAAATCGTGGTCCTACCCTTCGAAAGTCTCAGATCACTATCTTATTTGTTTGGAATGGGATGATAGCATCTCAAAGCACACTTAACCCTTTAATTTTAATCGTGCTTGGTTGATGGACAAAAACTTCTCGCAGAGAATTGCAAACTCATGGAAGGAAGAGACTCCTCTTTATGTTGACAATTCTATGATGGGATTGGTTTACAAGCTCAAACGTCTCAAAATTGTGGTAAAAGGATGGGAGAAAGTGTCAGAATAAATGAAAGGAAATTGAGAATATTGTGTTGATGTATTTGTAACTTTCAGAACTNATATTGTATTTGATTAGTCCCCGATGTTCCTATCGGGAGAATCAATAATGTAAACAAGTCATGTAAAGTCATAGAGGTTAACCCTCCTTGTTGATCAGGGGTTCAAGTCCCCATAGTTGTGGGGCACTAGGGTTATTAGACTCTCCTAGAGAAGTCGGGCCTGGTAAGTTATTGTCAAGTCAGAAACTAGTATAAATAGAGAGTGAGCCTCTCTATTTATCACACAGTCACTCACACTCAATTGTAGCGCATGAGTGAGAGAGGAGCTGTGATAAGAGAGAGAATAGATGTCAGAGATCATCTTACTGTATTTGGGTTTTACTGCTTCCATTGGTGCTTATTCTATCTTTGAGGAAGTTGCGGGGTTTTCTCCTTTATGGTTTCCCTGAGGAAAATATTTGTGTCTATTGTCTCTTGTGATTGATTGTTGTGCATGTTATTCTCTCAAATACGATCCTAAGATAATACTGTCTAATTGATGAAAATCTAACATGGTATTAGAGCTAACCTAAGAAGAAGACACTTTGCAACTGCGGAAGCTAGGGCTTCTTACTTTTTGGGTCTCTCTCCACAATCCATCAAAAAAAGGAGGCTAGGCTGAACCTCCATTGAAGGGCGCATATTTCTGTCAAAGAAGAATTTGATTATGAGCATTTTCAGTTTTTGACCTACCACTGCATCAAGAAATTAGGGCTTTTCACTAAAGAAGAATTTTTGAGTGAGCCCAGGATAGGATTGCTATCCTCCTCAAAATCGAAGTTTAGAGACAAAAATCGAGGTTTTTGGTTGGGCAGAACTCCAGGGAAGCCAAACCTTAATTTGCCCTAGAACCAAAAAACCAGCACTGCAGAAGATTGGCTCCAGATCTAGTTTTTAGCTTCTCAAATTGGTAAGATATAAATCTTTTGTATTTCCATTTGAGGTTCTTAGTTAAGATGTCTCGCACACCAAGCTTGATGAAAATATTGAGGGTGTTGATAACTTCCAAGCCTGGAAGTATAGGATCTCCCTGATCCTAGAAGAAAATGAGTTGCACTCTTACATCAGTGAAGAGGTTCTAGTTCTAGAGGGAGATGAGGTTAAGGCCTTACATAAGAAGAACTTGATCATGGCCAAGAGGATTATTGCTGATTCAATCAAGGATCACCTCATACCACAAGTGTCCTCCCTAAAGACACCTAAAGAGATGTTTGAAGCCTTAACCAAGCTGTTTGAAGGAAAGAACATAAATCGGAAGATGACCTTGAGGAACCAATTGAAGAATGTGAAGATCCAGAATGCGGAGACCATACAACCATACTTTACAAGGGTCTCTCAGATCAAAGCACAACTTGAAGCAGTAGATGAAGAAGTAGAGAATGAAGAGATTGTGATTACCACCTTGAATGGTCTCCCTAGGTTATGGGACTCCTTCATTCAAGGGATTTGTGCTAGAAGAAAGCTAGTCACCTTCAGTAGACTGTGGGAGGAATGCTCACAAGAAGAAGCTCAAATAGTAGCCCAAGAAGAAAAGATGGGAAGTGAAAATCAAGCTCTCACAGTACACTCCAAGAAAAGCAGAAGGGACTATCATCATCCCAAAGTTGAGCATTCTCACTAGAAAGGTAACTCAAGAAAACCTAACAAATATTTATCTAAACTCAGATGTTTAACTTGTGATGAGAGAGGACACTATGCCATAGATTTTCCCAGGAACAAAAATGGCTCACACAAGAAGAAGGAAAACAAGAGAAGACATCATGCTCATGCTGCAGAGGATGATGAACCTTCCACAAAGAGAATCAAACAAGAAAGTGATGATTATTCAAGTGATGAAGAATATGTTCTGATTTCCGCTCTCATGGGAACTATCACACATGGAAGCAATGATTGGATTATAGATAGCAGGGCTTCCAAAAATATGATGGGATTCAAAGAATCCTTTGTGAAACTGTCTGAACATTAGTCACCTCATAAGGTGAAACTTGGGGATGACTACCGGTATCCAATAGAAGGTAGTGGTGAATCCTCCTATAAGCTAGACTCTGGAAAGTCTATGAAGATGACAGATGTCTTGTTTGTACCAGGACTAAAGAAGAATCTCCTCTCCATATCTGCATTGGATGCAAAAGGCATAAGGGTTGCATTTGTAGATGGCCAAGTTCTTATGTGGCCAAACGGAAATACTATAGATGATGCATAAATGATTGGGGAACAAGAAGGAGGACTATACAAACTGAAGGGCCAACCAAAAAAAGCTTTGGTCCATGACTCAATAGAGCCAAATGAACTTTGGCATAGAAGGCTTGCACATGTGCACTATATAGCACTACCACTTGTGAGCAAAGTTGTTGAAGGTATTCTAGAAATACAGACAAAACACGACGGTGTCTGCAAAGGATGTGCAAAAGGAAAGAACACAAAGAAGACATTTCCAAGTAGCAAGAGCAAGGCAAAAGGAATATTGGAAATCATCCACTCCGATGTATGCGGTTTGATGTCATCCAGTTCATTGAGTGGGTATGTATACTATGTTTCTTTCATTGATGATTTTTCTAGGAAGACATGGATATACTTCTTGAAGAACAAAGATGAAGTATTCAACAAGTTCAAGGAATTCAAAGCCTTGATCGAGAACCACACAGAAAAAAAAAAGATCAAAACCTTTCGATCAAACAATGGCAGAGAATTCACATCAAATGAATTCAAAGAGTTATGCAAAGATTCAGGGATTAAGAGGGAGTTGACCACTCCATATAATCCACAACAGAATGGGGTTGCACAAAGGAAGAATAGAATGATCATGGAAGCTGCAAGGGCAATGCTTCATGATCAAGATCTTCCCATGCATCTATGGGTAGAAGCTTCCAGGACAACGGTGTATGTACAGAACCGTACTCCACACAAAGTACTCGAGAACAAGACACCTGAAGAAGTATTTTCCAGTAGGAAACCAAAGGTCATCCATCTCAGAATATTCGGCTGTCCAGTGTACATACACATTCCAAAAGAAAAGAGGACAAAGTTAGATCCTTCTGGAAAGAAGGGTATATTTGTGGGATATAGTGAAATCTCGAAGGATTACATAATATACTTTCTAGGATTCAAGAATATTGACATCAGTAGAGACGTAACATTCGATGAAGACTCAACTTACAAAAAATCCAGAAAGAAACTAGTTGAAGACTCCGAAGAAACAGAAGTACCCAGAATTCAAGATACAACTATGAACAATGCTAATCAAGATGAATATCAAGAAATAAAAGAACCCCAGGAACCTGTAGATCCACCCCAAGAGAAGAATCCTCGCAAGAGGAAACCTACACGGGTACGAGAGGCTATCCAAGGTGCAAAAAGATATGGGGCTCCAGAAGAAATGCACAGAGAGAGTAAAAGAACCAGGTCTTGCTCCGGTTATGTAGCCCTATTATGTGACATCATTGATAAAGAACCTTCCAACTATGAAGAAGTGGCAGAGAAGAAAGAATGGAAGGATGCTATGATCGAGGAGTACCAGTCGATCATGAAGACTGATGTCTAGGATGTTGTCCCTAAACCAGAGGGGAAATCTGTTGTGACTTCCAAGTGGATCTACAAGATCAAGCATGCTGCATATGGAAGCATAGAGAAATATAAAGAAAGATTTGTGGCTCGTGGCTTCTCCCAGAAACTTTTTCACCTGTATCCAGATACACTTCCATCAGATCAGTACTTGCTCTAGCTGCAGTAATGAAATGGAAGATACACAGATGGATTTCAAGACTACTTTCTTGAATGGTGTAGTAGAAGAAGAAGTGTATGTGGAGTAGCCACTCGGTTTTGAGACATGTGACAGGGAGACTCATGTGTGTAAATTGAAGAAATCCCTATACGGTTTGAAATAGGAACCCAGGACATGGTACAACAGAATTGACAACTTCCTATTCAGTTTGGGCTTTACTAAGAGTAAAGCGGATTCCAGCCTTTACTACAAGGTTGAAGAAGGGAACCCAGTGATACTCCTACTGTATGTAGATGATCTGTTTGTAATAGGTGACGATGGGTTGATTGTTGATACGAAGAGGAAGCTTGCTGCTGAGTTCGAGATGAAGGACTTGGGTATGATGCATTACTTTCTAGGCATGGAGGTGTGGCAGAGTGCAGATGGAATCTCCTAGGACAAGGGAATTATGCAGTAGAGATCCCGAAGAGGTTCGAGATGATGGACTGCAAGGCCATGACCACACCTATGGCATCGAACCTGAAGCTATTGAGTGATGCTTCATCATAGATGATTGATGCTATGATGTATTGTCAGATAATTGGGTCCTTGATGTACGTGGTGAATACGAGACCAGATATTTGCTTTGTTGTGAACACATTGAGCCAGTTCTTGACGGATCCGAGACATGTTCACTTGATTGTTGCAAATCATATTCTAAGGTACGTGAAGGGTACAATTGATTATGGGATCAAGTATGAGGTGGATCAGAAGATTAACTTGGAAGGTTATGTTGATTCAGATTGGGCAGGCAGTGCCATCGATAGGAAGAGCACTTCAGGGTGCTTCTTCAGTATGGGATCAGGTGTGATCTCTTGGTTTAACAAGAAGCAGTCTTGCATGGCACTGAGTACAACCGAAGTAGAGTATATTGCAGCTTGTTCGGCTAGTTGTGAGGCAGTGTGGCTGAGGAAGCTACTATCTGATTTATTTGATCTCCAGTTGGATCCTACTTGTATATATTGCAACAACCAGAGTTGTGTGAAGTTGTCGGAGAACCCGGTGTTCCATGACAAGTCGAAGCATATCGAGATCAAATATCACTATATCAGGGATATGGTGCAGAGAAGAGCAGTGAGGCTCCAGTATGTTGTGACGAACGAGCAGATAGCTGATGTGTTGACCAAGCCATTGGCCAGAGTGAAGTTTGAGTACTTCAGGGAGAAGCTTGGTGTTCTCCAGATCGAGATTCCTTCCAAGAGGAAGTGATGAGTCCGTGAGCCTTTCTGACATGGTGGTAGGCGGGTCCTCCCATGTTCAGATGTAAGTGCAGATCCCTTCTGACATGGTGGCAAGTGGATCCTCCCATGTTTAGATGTAAGTGTAGAGCCCTTCTGACATGGTAGCAGGTGGGTCCTCCCATGTTCATGTGTAAGTGCGGATCCCTTCTGACATGGTGGTAGGGGAGTCTTCCCATGGTCAAATATAAGTGCAGATCCTTTCTGATTAGGTCAGATGTAAGTGCAGATCCCTTATGACATGGTGGTAGGCGAGTCCTCCCATGGTCAGATATAAGTTTAGAGCCTTTCCCTGGATGATAGATGGTGTGTCCTATCATAATGATGGATGCAAGTGCAGAGCCTTTCTCTGGATGGTAGATGGTGTGTCCTACCATGCCTAGTAGATATAAGTGCTGAGACTTTCCTTGGATAGTAGATCGTGTGTCCTACTATGCCAGAGGATGTAAGTGCTGAGCCTTTCTAACTGGGTTAGATATAAGTGTTGAGCCTTTTTTATTGTGTTAGATATAAGTGTTGTGCATTTCTTTGGATAGTATATGGTGTGGCCTGCTATGCCAGTAGATGTAAGTGTTGGGCCTTTCCTTGGATGATAGATGGTGTGTCCTATCATGCCAATGGATGTAAGTGCTGGGCCTTTCCTTGGATAGTAGATGGTGTGTCCTACCATGCCGATGGATGTGAGTGCTGGGTGTGCCTTTCTGACATGGTGGTGGATGTGTTCCTCCCATGGTCATATGTAAATGTTGAGTGGGCCTTTCTGACTGGGTCAGATATAAGTGTTGAAGAAGATGAAGACCTACATGGAGGCTAGGTTTACAACCAACATGAAAAAGGGTTGGCTCTATAGAACATCCTATAACGAGAAGAATTGAGAGATAGCACCAGTTGATCAAGATAGCGGAAGCAGTGATGATGATGATCCAATGATGATCCAACTTTGATGATGATCCAGTGATGATCCAACTTTGATGATGATCTAGTTTCAATGATGATCTAGTGATGATCCAGCGTTGGTGATGATCTAGTGATGATCCAGTTTCAATGATGATCCAGACTTGATCCAGAGAAGAAGACTTGTGCTGATGAATTGTGTCAAGAGAATACCTTCCTAGTTAAGATGGAGTGTTGATGTATTTGTAACTTCAAAATGTATTCACTTATGTATTTCATATAGTGTATTTGATTAGTCCCCGATGTTCCTATCAGAAGAATCAATAATGTAAACAAGTCATGTAAAGGCATAGAGGTTAACCCTCCTTATTGATCAGGGGTTAAACTCCCTGCATTTGTGGGGCACTAGGGTTATTAGAATTTCCTAGAGAATTCGGCCCTGGTAAGTTATTGCCAAGTCAGAAACTAGTATAAATAGAGAGTGAGCCTCTCTATTTATCACACAGTCACTCACACTTAGTTGTAGCGCATGAGTGAGAGAGAAGGAGCTAGGATAAGAGAGAGAACAACTGTCAGAGATCATCTTATTGTCTTTGGGTTATACTACTGCCATTGGTGCTTATTCTATCTCTAAGGAAGTTGCGGGGTTTTCTCCTTTATGGTTTCCTCGAGAAAAATCTTTGTGTCTATTGTCTCTTGTGATTGATTCTTGTGCATGTTATTCTCTCAGATAAGATCCTAAGTTAATATTGTGTAATTGATGAAAATCTAACATATTGAGGCTAAGTTAAGGGCCCTTTTTGTTGCGTATCCCCTGGGTATTTTTTTCTTCTGTGGATGACTCTCTCCTCTTGGCTTCCCTGAAATGTAAAAAGGAAAAGCTTCTTGATAAAGAGGCTTTAACTTGGAAATTAAAGAGCAAAATCAATTGGATAAACCATGGTGATGCCAATACCAAGTTCTTTCATAATGTTGCCTCGGTTAGAATTTTTTTTAACTCTATTTGGGCTTTAAAAAGTGAGACAGGTGATTTGGTAAATGAGGAGGACCAACTCAAATCCTTGGGTGAGCATCACTTTTCATCACTCCTGAAATATGACGGTGCTTCCAGTATTTCAGACCAATTGAAGGTGATCAAGTTGTATCCCTCTTTTCTCTCTGAAGAGGAGGATTATTCTTTTAAATCTGTGGTGGCCTTGGTAGAGGTGGAATCGACTCTCAAAGGCTTTAAAAAAGATAAAATCCTTGGCCCTGATGGCTGGCCTATTGAATTCTTCCTTAGTTTCTTCAAGTTGGTGGGGGATGAGTTGTTGAAAGCAGTAGAACAATCCAAAATTGAAGGAAGATTTCTTCCCTCTCTTAACTCAACTTTCTTAATGCTCATCCCAAAATGTGAAAAGCCACTTTCCTTTGCTGATTTTCGTCTTATTTCACTTTGAAATCTTATTTACAAGCTTATCTCAAAAATCATTGCAAATTGCTTCAATCCCATCCTAGACAAGACGATCTCTGCAGAGCAATTTGGTTTTTTAAAGAATAGACAAATTTTGGAACCTGTGGGGACTACCTAGGAAGTCTTACATTCCATAAAATAAAAAAAATTGAAAGCTCTTGTATTGAAATTGGATCTTATTAAAGCATTTGACAGGATCAACTGGACTTTCTTGAGACTTGTATTGTTGCAAATTGCCATTCCGTTGATTGGGGTTAATTGGATCACAGGATGTATCGTTTCTCCAAGATTCTCGGTTTTGGTTAATGGTTCTCCCTCTGTTTTTTTTTTAAGCATCTAGGGGAATCCGCCAGGGATGTCCCTTATCTCCCCTTATATTTATTTTGGTCATTGAAGGTCTCAGCTTTCTCATTGATGATGCAAAAAGTAGAGGTCATATACAACGGGTCTACCTTTCCAGGTCACTTGCTCTTACACATCAACTTTTTGTTGATGACATAGCCCTGTTTGGTGCAGGTACCCTTGAAGAATGGGTCACGTATAAGGACAAATTGGACCTCTTATTCCCAGCTATAGGAATGAGCATAAGCCTATAAAAGCCCTCTTTTCTGTTCAATAATATTGATGAAGATACTTGCAGAAGCATTATGGGCATTTTTCCCTACAATCTTGACCATATTGATTGTGGTTTTAAATATCCGGGATATCGTCTCAAGCCTTTGGGTTATGGCATAAACGATTGGAGATGGATTCTAAAAAGGTTTGAAAATAAAATCAGCCTCTAGTCTCTTAGGCTTCTCTCTCTGGGCGGTAGGTTAATCCTCATACAGTCTATCTTGTCTGGTATTTTGGTATACTGGTTTGCTTTGGCAAAATTTCCAAAGGCAATTTTGAACTATATCTGTAAAAAAATATTCTCCTTTCTCTGCCATAATTCGGAGCATAAAATACATATGCATTCAGTGGATTGGCACACACTCTATAAGCCTTATAACTATGGTGGATGGAATATAAAAAAAATTGGAATGGTTTGGTATGACTCTTAGGCTCAAGAGTAAGTTTTGGTTAGTGTTGAAAGGTTAAGGTATCTGGAGTGCTATGATCAAAGCTAAGTATCTGAAAAATATGTCCATGGAAGGTTGGTTAAGAAAGAAAAGTTTCTCTGTCAAAGGGACCTCCATTTTCTGGAACGGTTTCATTAGGTCGCTTTTATGGCTAAGCTGCAAGCTGGGGTGGAAATTTGTAAATGGTTCTAGTATCAAATTGGGAATTGACCCTATCTCTGGCCTTAACACTTCTTTCACTCTTTCTGAAGATTTGCGGGACTACCTCATGGACTTAGGCATTTGTACACTAAATCAGGGCTGTAGCAGGTGTGATGGTGTTTCAATTTCCTCATATTGGTTCACTGCTGTTGATTTGAACTTAGGTGGCAGATGGAAGACGAAATGGACTTCATATGTAAAACGATTATCACATGGGGGTATAATCCTAAATGAGGATTGTGACTCTATTATGTCGATACATAATGTACAGAATGATGATGTCTTGGTTAGTCTTTCTTATTACCTCATTATTTCTTCTCTCTTCCAAAAATCTTAGGTTTGGCTTCACTCTCAAATTTGGTCCTAGCATATACCGCTAAAGATCAAGTGCTTTATTTGGCTCGTACTAGAAAATAGAGTATCGACCTGGGAGTTTTTGTTAAGAAAGGGCTGGAATGGTCCCAATAGGTGTTGTCTTTGTTTGTCTGCTGAGGAAAACGTTCACCATCTTTTTTGTTTCTTGCAATTTTGCGCGGGAGGTAAGAGATCTTCTCTGCTTAAGAAATAATCTCTGCTTTCTCTGGTATGATCTCTCTCTGGTCGAGAATCTCATAGGATGGTTCAAACAAAAAAAAGAGTTCTACTATGTCCCGGTCTTTTATACACTGAATTTGTGGCTTTGTCGAAATCTGTGTAATTATTAGAACAATTCATCGGATGCTGCCAGTGTGTGCTATAAAATAATGGATTGGGTTCTTACTTATCCAGCTATTTTTAAGAAAAAGAAGTCACAGATTATTGGCCCAATGGAGAATCTCAGTTTTCCCTATGTGTTTTTTGACGGGGTTGTTGTTAATAATTCTGGAGGAGTTGGATTTACTCTTTCATTAATCAGTATCATTCCTTTTTGTTCAAGTTGGGTTGTGGGCCCAACACCAACACAAGGGCGGAATTATTAGCCCTTTGGGCCCTGCTCGCCTCTGCAGCATCTATGGGTCTGCCGACTCTTTTTGTTCGGGGTGATTCTTCTGTCATTATATACTGGGCAAATTCATTATCTTCACTTTTAGTGCTGAACCTAGACCACTGGTGCAACAAAATCAGAAAAATCAAAGATTATTTTCTTTGGCTTGATTGTAAGCACATATACATGGAGCACAATATGAGTGCAGACCGCTTATTCAAGGAGGCACTGAATATGAAGGCTGGCCTCTTCTCCTTCTCGAAAATATTAGAAGGAGAAATCATTAAGGATGGCTTGATATAGCTCTTTTAAGAGCATTTTTTATATTAGCAACATACTCATTTTGGTTTCTTCGAGTATGAAAATTATAACCTTAATTTTGTGTTTTAGTTGGGGACTTATTCTTGTTTTGATCCCTGTGGTGTATATTTTCCACCCTTGCTGCCTCCTCGGATATATTGACTGGGCTATTTATGTTCTCCCTGTGATATGGCTTCATTAACCTTCCTGATCTGTAGTTTTGTCCTCTTTTTAATATATATTCTCTGCATTGCTTTTTTTTAATCTAAAATGACTTCGAGTCAACACATTGTATATGTTACCTTTAATTCTCCATTAATATCAAAGAATGGATATTTTTCTCCTGAAAAAGAAAGAAAACGAAAATCAAAATGATGAGATCGTATAATTGGATGCCAAATATTTCGTTTGAAATGATTTTATTCGTAATGTAAAAAGCCGAATACTTCGTTTGATAATGTTATCCATGTTCAATAAGAATTTAACATTGGAATAACCTATCAACCCGACCATTTGCATCAATCTGATGCCCAGCAGAGCATCGCAGCGGCCTAAATGAAGCCCTGGTTGTCCGATTGGTTAAGTTATTCCTTTAACATTTAGACACCGAAAAAAATATAAACTATTCCTTTAACATTTAGACACCGAAAAAAATATAATCTAAAATAATGCATGTTTGTGGCGAACATGCAAAGGGGTAGATATATGATAGAATAATGTTGGCAAACCAAATCTCATGAACATTGCCGTGAATGAAAGTGTACGCGGTCAACAACTATAATTAATTCCAGTTCAAGCTTATCTAAATAGTATGTAGCTTATCCAAAATAAACGCGGTTCTTAGTATTTTTAAATCACACCAAGACCAAGTCTCCATGCCAAATGTGATTATCATATTTCTTATTTCTTTAAATCACACAAAGACCAAATCTGATCTATGCCAATTGTAATGATTATATTTCTTAATTCTTTAAGTCACACTAGACCAATTCTGATCTATGCCAATTGTAATGATTATATTTCTTAATTCTTTAAGTTACACTAGACCAATTCTGATCTATGCCAATTGTAATAATCATATTTCTCATCTTCTTTAAATCACAGCAAGACCAAGTCCGATCCATCGAGTCCAAGTTGTATTATTATATTTTGTATAATAGTGCACTTGCCAAGGTCAATGAATAATTATTATATTTTGTTTAATAATACGAATAATTACTATAATTTGTATAATAATGCCCTTGCTGGGTCATTAAAGGTTTTTATTGGTTTTTCCTTAGTTTTTAAGATCCAGTAACAATTCATAATTGAATTTTTTTGTTGTTAAAAGATTAACAATGCGAATGATGATGAGGAAAGTTTATATATTTTTATATTTGAAAAAATCTTTAATAAAACATTTGTTTATTGTAATAAAGTTAAAAGAGTAGATATCTTTTGCAGCAGGACTCTTTATTAGATGTGTTTTTGGATGTCTTCACTCTTACAAAATTATTGATATATTTAATTTACAAATTATTAAATATAATTTTGAATTATAATCACAATTATTGATTGTTATAATAATTATTTTTATTAATTAAATATTTTTCACTTAAAATATAGATAATAATTACAAGTTTTCTTCACAAAATAATTTTAGTGAAAATTTTAAAATCTAATGGATTATATTGATGATGATGATGATGATGGTTAACGTCCCCTGAGACCAAATTTGGTCTATCGGACCTAAAAAAGAGAATTAATTAGTTTGCTTTAAAGTTATATTTCTATGCTCAAAGAGCTTGGAAAGAAGCGTCCCGAGCTTACTATAATTTTGACATGCTAAAAAAATTATGTAGATAGCACTTTTCTTCACAATTTTAAATTTCTAAAGATTGTAAAAAAAATTCACAAAATAATTTTAATGAAACTTAAAAATCTAATGAATTATATTGTATAGATAAACTTTTTCTCCACAATCTAGAGAAAATTTAATTATTATTATAATTTTTTATAACCTTATATTTTTTATACCCGCTACTTTACCATGTGCCTAATATCTTTGACCTAACATGTTAATAACTTGTAGAATACACCTTGTCATTATAAAAAACCTAATATCTTTGACCATCCATGTTAATAACCTTGTTTTGACCATCCATGTGAAGGGTATTTCTTAAATTTCAAAACAAAATATGATTAAGCTTTATATTGATTTTTTTATTATCCAAATTCTATTATTCCATAAAATTTATTAAAGGAGTGGCCATTTTTAGAATTTGTAACATGTAAGTTTTAAAACTTTATGTTTATATATAGATTCAAATTTTGATTTATAAAATATGGTATTTTAGTGTTGGTTTTGTCAAATAGTGCATAAATTTGACAATTCTTATTCTTGTTTTATCAAAGTAAAAAATACAAGGGCATCTAATGCATCAAAGTTACTCGAGGATCGCATCCGACCTGGGCCACACCAACCCTTAACATGTCTATATGTTTTGGTGTCTCCTCCCAACTAATTGACCCCTAAGGGGGATTGAACTCGAGTCACCCTATTGACGAGACCCACACCTTAACCAAATGAGCCAGTAAGAATTGATGATTTAAAATTATTTTTCATATCTATATTTGAATTCATAGGACCATCTCAACTCTTATGAAATGTCCATGTAACATTTGCAAAATGTAACATCTTATCTTGTGCAAATGTAACCTCTTCTCTTATTTATGAATACAAAATTACAATTTGTTTTTCCATGAAAAAATTAATAACAATAATAATAAATTGGATGATTATTAAACTTTTTAATGGTTGTATGGAAATTTTAACTTTATAATTGTAATAATAATTTTGATTGGAAATTTTAAGTTAATAAGTGTAATAATAAATTTGATCATTCTATTTTTTTTTCCAAGAAAAAAATCCGTAATATATTTATATTAAAAAAAGTGTATTACATTCTTCTTATGCATAAGTTTACATTATATTTTGGATATGTAGAAACCTTCTACTCAATAGTCCTTGCACTCAACAAGACAATTTTCTAGCATACTTTCCTTAAAAAAATCTTTGTTTACTTTTATCGATTACAGTAGCTCACACAACTATCATCATGTGCCAGGTACTTCATAATTGACAAGTTCTAGACTCATATTCATTTTGTTTAATTATCCATTCTCCATTATTCAGTTTTAATCCTTCCTTTGAAAGGACATCAACTTTCACATTTTGCTCTGTGTATGTGCTTGAAGCTAATATTTTCAAAAGTATCTCATATGATTATCTCTTTTACAAAAGCAAGTAAATCCATACTATGACAAGTTTTTACCTTGTCCATCCAATTGATAATAATTTGTGACTCCCCATATACATTCAATTTGTTTAGACCAATATTCTTAGCTAGCATGAGGCATAACCATAATGTTAAGAGCTCAACAAAATTGTGTGTCCTCTACCCAATCCAGCTTTAAACTCAATCATGTCTTGCTTCAATATTAGTATAATACCGCCTATTCCACAAAGGCCTCTCTTCCCTTCGGCAGCTCCATCAAAATAAGCTTGATAATAATCTTTGATTTCCAACAAAGACAGTTTCCTAAAATTCTTTTTAGAAACAACTTGACGATAGGACCTCAACATATTTATACATTGAATTGCACAAGCGAATGTCGATTCTTCCAAATCTTCAAAAATACTTTTGTTTCTATCCCTCTAAATATTCCAAATTACCATTGTTATTAGTGCTATGAAATCTTAAGTTATTTCGTTGTTGCACCAATTTTTGAGACATTCTTCTACCGTCCTACTTGTCCAAAATATTTTTGCTTCGTTTGGGATAGGCATCTCCTTCCACACTTGTTTTACAAATATGCATTCTAAAGCTAGATGACTATTATGCTCCTCTGCCTCTTTGCATAAGCTGAACCTATTGGATCTGACCCAATTCTTTCTTATCATGTTATCCCATGTGAGTGCCTTGTTAGATAAGATGAACCACACAAATATCTTACATCTCGACTAACAATTGAATGGCCAAACAAAATTCCACCACCAAAGCTGAGTAATGCCCCCAAGTTCATTGTCCATCAAAACTTTATATCCATCTTTGGGCGTATACATTCCATTTTTATCCCTATTCCATTTAATATTGTCTTTGGAGTCATTGAACTTTATATGGTTATTTATCAAATTGTCAATAAAAACATTCCATAACTAAGTGTCATCTCCGCTTAGCCCAAGTTGATAAGCTCCCAACCAATCTTGAACCTATCGCTTACAACAATTAGATGCTTTGATGTCCTTGAGAGTGTGGATATCAAATTCCTTCAACTTTTGGATTATCCTATGTGGCAGGATATGGCCCATACCACTCCCCACCCATGGATAAACTCCCAAGTGACCCATAGTCCCTCTGCCCACTTGCTTAATGAGCCTATCTCCAATGACATGAAAAGCATTCATCATTGGTTTCCAAATGTTTGACATTTTGCGAACGTTTTTGGAGGGATTTCTTATCCAATCTAAAATTGTCAAAGGGTAAATATATTTCTGAATTACTATACCAAACCACAGACCTGAACCCTCTATAACCCTCCAAATGCTCTTAGCTGCTAAGGCTTTGGCGAAGAGATAAGTGTTTTTAACACCCCACCCTCCCCATTCTTTAGGTTTAGAGTTATTCTTCCATTTAGTCCACTCAAAGCCCTTTCTCTCATTTTACCAAAGGAGTGGTATGGACAATTGAACTCTTATCATCTCCAAATTGCTTATAATATTTGATTATTTATTATTTTATTAGATGTAAACGAATTACCTTTATATGTTAACTTGATTAGTTGGTTAAATATTGTTAACTACAAACATGAAGTCTTCAAATTAAGTCTCTGGACAACCTAAATTATAACTATTGATTTACCCTAAAATACCATTAAAATGAAAACAAATGCATGAAAATATTTCAAAAACTATATTTTAAAAAGAAGAACAAAAATTAAAGATTTAAACAAAAATGCATATTAAATATTTCTACAAATAAAAAAAAATTTAACATTATATTCATAAACATTAACCTTTATCAACCAATATAAAGTTGACAAAGATTCAATATGTACAGAACGTACTTATCCATAGCTTAGGGTTTTTGATCTATAGGAGTCAGAGTACTTCTAATGCTGTGGTAGGATATCGTCTCACGAAGTGGAGAGCGGAGATCTACTAAGGATGCGTGGCAATCCGAATTCATGAGTGAAATTGATTGTCTGACAAGCTGTTTTATGGTGGCCAGTTTTTTGTGTCGTATCGTTCCTTGGGAGAGATCCTAGGGAGCTTTTTGGAGATGAGCGCTGACTTCGGTTTCATATCATCATTTAACAGGAACTTACGGATCTTCATTCCTATTACTGCATGCTTGACAGGTGGTTTGGACTATTTACTATTTTTTGCTGGTTTTGACGTGGATTATCGTGTTATAAGCTTTTTTGAGTTTTTTGGCGTCTGATTTATGACCATGTCCTTTCAAGCTATTAAGAATTTGGCCTGAACCCCACCAAAAGGCCGACGGGCTTTAACTCAATCACAGGAATTGGTTAACAAAACTTTTGAACCTTGCCTGTTCTCATTGTTGTCTGTGAGTGATGCTGCGGGAGCCATGGTGATCTCTCCTAGTCTGCGTTCAATACCTGTGTAGAATCCTTCTCTTTGTAGGTTGAATTTACGAGCGGATGAACTGGTGGATGATCCATTTCTGAGTAATGATTCGGGAGTCATGATGGGGTCGGTTGACGTTAGCCCAGGGACACATCATTTGAAGCAGAGCGCAGAAGGATTAGTATGTTCTGATGAGGTTTCTTTGTAGTTACATGACGGTCGCCTACCTTCGGATTTTATGGCAAAGACTCAACAGGATGCGGTTACTGTGCATGAGTTTTCCTCTGGTGATTTTAATCCGGAAGCACAGTTTGGCCATGTGGAGAAAGGTGGCAAAGTAGCAGATACTATTCATGTACATACTTTGATTCAGCAAGAGACTTTGGTCAGTCCAGTGGATTTGGGTCCGAGATTGGGGATTGTTTGTGATGAACTGGATTTGGAGAATTTGGGTCTTGATATCAGTCTTGACAGGGGTTTTATGTTTGAAGAAAGGAGCGATTGTATGGTGTTGAAGGCAGGGTTTGATGGTACTTCTTGCTTTGATGAGGTACGATCGATACCTGTTCATTTGGGGGTTAGTGACGTGCAAAGTCCCACTGCAGGTTTGGAATCTAATTTTTTACCGGCTGTCCATAAGCGAAACAAAAAACCTGTCCGCAAAGTGGATATCCCGCTTTTGGTGGTTGGAGACGATATCGCTTTGAATGATATAGTGCTAAATAATGCACTTACGCTGGTGGGAATATTTGGAGGTCGCAGAGTTTCTTTTGATGGGGTGAAGAAACAGGTTCTTGAATCTTGGGAAAATATCAGTACCTGTCCTGATATTTTTGTACTCTCGAGGGGATGGATTGCTTTCAAATTCAAACATGAAGCAGATGCTACACGTATTTTGGCTGGGGTATGCAAGTGGAACTATTCTGGTTTGCTGCTCAAATGCTGGACACCTCTTTTCGATCCATGGAATGAGAGGTATGATTCGATACCTGTATGGGTGAAGCTACCTAATTTACCTTTTGAATTCTGGTCATTGGAATTCTTTAAATTCATTGGTAATACCCTGGGGATTTTTTTGGAGGTTGATCTCTCCTTTTTAGATTCGGGGGTTTGTTGTCTGGGGAGGGTTTTGGTTATATTGGATCTTCGGAATGGACTTGCATCTGATATTGATATAAAGCATGGGTATTCTGTATTTAGTCAATATTTGGATTATGTTGGAATACCTTTCAAATGTAACATATGTCATAATTATGGTCATTTGGTTTCCCACTGTCACTTATCCTTAAATAGGAATTATCGTGATGAGATTAAACCAAAATTTGTTTGGAGGGTTAAAAAACCTGTTCTACCTTCTATTGAACTTTATGATGTGGGCAATAAATCTGTGAGCCCTAGGTATGAGGGTTTGGATGTATTTTCTAGTGGGAAGACTGTTCCTATGAAATCCTGCATTTAGTCTCTTAAACCACTTAGTTTACCTTTTCAGGTTGCGAAGATCATTGTTGGTAAACCTGAGGAAGGTTTTATGTCAGTTTCTCCTTTAAGAAATTTGGGGTTCATTTCCCCTTTAAAGAAAACTATTCATGGAACTGGTTATTTCCTTAGGTCATGTACAAAGTTAACAGGGAATTACCCTATTTCATCTGGTTTTGGTTTGGGCAGAGGTATATCAGAGTTTTGCTCTGATGGTCTACCTATGAAGAAGAGTGATCAACATAATGCCATCAGGGCACTTAGAGCAGTGTTAGCCTCTGCTAAAGTTACCATATGATTTTTATGACCCTTAACTGTCGTGGTTTGGCTAGTAAACCTAAAAAACTAGCAGTGTGCAAGATAGTTGAAGATCAACATATTGATGTTTTATTTTTGCAAGAATATTTGGGTAATGGGATCTTGTTAGCGGATGAATTGGAATCCATGATGAGTGGCTAGACATTTATATCTGTGGATGCTAGAGGCAAATCTGGAGGTCTTCTGTTAGGTTGGAGATCCAGATTTTTTCACCTTTTGAATGCCTGGGGTGTGGGATCGGGTCTTTGTGCATCTTTGTTTTCTATTGAACTTAATTTGGATGTTTATTTGGCCAACATTTATGGTCCTTACAATGACAAAGTAGTTTTCTGGAATAAACTTTTGGAATTGGATTGTCCTAAATGTGAAAAGTTAATCCTTGGAGGGGATTTGAATTTCTCCATGGGTTTATCTGAGATTTGGGGTACTAGAGCTAGATTGGATTCTCTATCTGATTTTTTCACAAAATGTTTGGAGACCTTTGGACTTGTGGACATTATACCTTCTGTTATGCTTCCCACGTGGACTAATAGAAGAGTAGGGGTTGAAAGTATTTGTAAAAGATTGGATAGGTTTCTTGTATCAACTGATATGTTAGATCTTGATTATTTTTATCGTTAGTGGGTGGGAAATGGTGGGGACTCTGATCATCAACCTATTTTTCTTCAGATTCTGAATAGGGGGATTCAGATGAGAAGTCCTTTCAAGTTTAATTCCCATTGCCTTGAAAATGATGATTTTGTTAAATCATTAAAAGATTCATGGGTGACTTATTCTGATAACCTACATGTTTCCCTTGCATCTCACTTTGCTTCTAACCTCAAGCGTATTAAGGATGTTTCTATTGTTTGGTCTGTTAAGAAAAAGGAGATGGAGCTCAAAGATTTAGTGGAAATTGAATTTATGCTCACTGTTTTTTCTCATAAAAATGGTTTTGGTTTCTCGTCTGATGAGGATAAGGCAGTTCTGATTGATTTGGAATCTTGAAAGAGAAAAATCCTCTTGGATCGAGATCATGAAGCCAGACAGAAGAGTAGGGCTATTTGGTTGCTTTGTGGGGATGACAATACACCTTTTTTCCATAAATTTGCTAATCAAAGAAAGAATGATAATTCTATATGGAATATCAAAGATGATAGGGGTAGCATGGTGGAAGGTTTTGATGCTATTGCTGGGGCTGGTGTTTGTCATTTTGAGATAGTTTTCCAAGTTGATACAAATCTTCATCTTTCTAAACTTTCGAAAATGTCGGCTAATTTTCCATCAACCATTACTGTAGAGGTGAATTCTGATCTAATGACACCTGTTCCTTTGGATGAGGTTAAATCTGTTCTTAATCTAAGTAAGAACGATAAAAGTCCCGGTCCAGATGGGATTCCTGTAGAGGTTTATAGGGTACTTTTTGATGTAATGGGTATGGATCTGTTAAGGGTTACTGGGGATTCAAGGAAGAATGGAAAAATTCTAGTTGTTTTTAACTCAACTTTTATAGCCTTAATACCTAAATCAGATTTCCCTAGTACTTTTGATGGTTGCAGACCCATTTCTTTATGTAACTTTAGTTATAAGATTATTGGTAAGATTATATCTACCAGGATCAAGAAGGTATTTGGTAGATATATCTCAAATGAGCAGTTTGGGTTTTTGCCTGGTAGGCAAATTCATGATGCTGTGGGTGCCATTCAGGAAGGCATACACTCTATACATTTTAAGGGTTTAAAGTCGGTGGTACTTAAAATTGATCTATCTAAAGCCTATGATAGAGTCAGTTGGATTTATATGCGGGTTATTTTAACCAAAATGGGTTTTGTTGTATCCTTCATTACTTGGGTTATGAGTAGCCTAACCTCTGTTTCTTTTTCTGTTCTAATTAATGGTGTGGCATCTAGTTTCTTTAGGTCTGGACGAGGACTTAGATAAGGGTGCCCACTTGCCCATTTTCTTTTTCTTATTGTTGTTGAAGGTTTGAGTAGGGCTCTGTTATCTGCTAAACTCAATGGTGTTTTCAGGGGCATCTCTTTTGGACTCTTTTGGAAATAATATTTCATTGACTCATGTTCTTTTTGTGGATGACCTTGTTATGATCACTGATGGCTCTACTCAATCTTTATCAACTTTGTATGAAATTTTGATGGATTTTACAAAATCCTTAGGGATGATGATTAATGAGGACAAATAATCTTTCTATTATTCTGGGCTTGATGAAACAGAGTTGATCTCTTTACAGAATATTTTTTCATATAGTGTCCTTAAAATTGACAGTGGTATGAAATACCTTGGTTTTTATTTAAAACCTTGAAGATATTTACTGAAAGATTGGGATTGGCTCATTGCAAAAGCTGAAAAACGCATCAAGAATTGGAGTTTTAGATGGTTGTCCAGGGGTGGTAAGCTTATTTTGATAAAGTCTGTTCTTGAAGCTTTGCCTGTATATTGGATGCACTTTTGGATTCCAGTAGGGGTTATTGAGAAAATCAGAAAGCTTTGTTTTAAATTTTTATGGTCTAGTGGATGCGGATCATCCTTCGGATTGCCTTGGACTTCATGGAAGGTCTTGGAAAATCCAAAATCTATGGGTGGATGGGGTTTGAAAGCACCTGCTCTTTTTGCCAAAGCACTTGCTGCTAAGAGTGTTTGGAACATAATACATGGCCCAGGGCTATGGGTTCAGATTGTCACTCGGAAATACATTAGGCCACTCACATTGCTGGATTGGATTAGAGAAAAGGATAAAAAGAAATCATGTATATCTATTTGTTGGAAATTTGTGCTATGGTCTTTTCATCTTATTGGTGATTTTCTTGTTTGGAAGATTGGGAATGGAGCTAATGTTCATATTGGTTTGGATCCTTGGGCAGGTTGTTAAATGGCGTCATAGCTTACCCTCTCACTTGATTGATATTCTGCATTCTGCAGGTTATTACTTTTTGAAAGATATTGGGACATCAACAGTGTCATACTTCATGGAACAAGGATGGTTAAGTATTGATGTACTTGGTCTTGTTGAGGAGCAGGATATTAATGCATGGAATGGATACCTAGCCATTCTAAAATCTAGTCATATCAGACTTAAAAATGAGGATGATGTGCTTGTTTGGAACCGGGCTAAATCTAGTAAGTATTCTCCAAAAGGTGGATACATGCATTTGATTCTGGAACAACATGAAATGGAAACTGCTTGGTGGTAGAACATGATTTGGCATCGTAAGTGTCCCCTCAAGTCAAAAAATTTTTGCTGGTTTTTATTCTTTGGGAAAGCCCTTACCTGGGATATACTAAATATTAGGAGTTGGGAAGGACCAGGGCAATGCTATCTATGTAAAGGTGATGCTGAAACTAATTTTCATTTAGGGGCCGATTGTCCTTATACTAAATTTGTTTGGAAGGAGATTGAATCTAAGGTAAAAATTCAGAATCTATGGGTTGGGGACTCGATTCTTTCTTGTTTAAAGAATTGGGTTTTCAATAATAAGGTAAAATCAGTTAGATCTTTGCATGTTATTGTAACTTGGTTTATATGGAAGGATAGAAATCATAGCTGTTTTGATAATTTTAATCCATCTCCTACGCAGGTTACAGCATCTAGTTTGGGTATGCTTTCATTTTATCCTTAGGATAATGAAGTTGTGAATATTAGAATCATTATTAAGGAAATTATTGATAAAACTAAACCTTGGGTTTTTTTTGGATGGATCTGCTTCTGGTGATCCACATTTGTGTGGTGATGGGGGTATACTTTTCCTCAAAGATGATAATTATTTCACTTTTAAAGCTGGGCCGGGGGTAGGGACTAACAATCTTGCCGAGTTATATGCTTTGAAATTACTTTTAATTTTGGCATTGGACAAGCAGATTTCTAAAATCCAGGTTTTTGGTGACTCTCTGCTAGTCATTAACTGGATTACCGGTAAATTCAGAATACATAATTTGCAACTTGCACAGATATTACAAGAAGTCAATAGACTTTCTGATTTTTTTGAGCAGGCAGATTTTAAACACATTTATAGAGAAAGAAATGCATCAGCTAATAAGTTAGCCAATGATGGTGGGAAAGTTCAGAATGGCTATTGGTCTATTTCCGATTTTAATGGATATGAAAGACATGATACCTACTAGGTTTTTTAAGTTCAATCTGAACTGTTTCAGTTTATCTGAAGAACTTAATTACTTTGGAAATACATTTTTCTAAGATTAGTGCTGATTCCTGTATGGAACTATATATATATATATTTTTTCAAGGCATGTATACATGGATGATTTTTTATGACTTTGTTGGCAATGTTTTGGTGATTATACAATTGGACAGTTTGCTGATCACTGTATGAGAGGCTTTTGGACAGCTTGATGCTGATGACATATTTGGATAGTTTGTTGTTTAATGCTAAGAAGCATTATAATATGGAGCTGAACTTTTTGAAGTGTTTGGGGAAAAAAAAGAGGACATATTGTATCCACAATATAGTTTAATTATACAATATAGTTTTTGTAATTAAGACTTATATTTTTTATTTTTGTATAAGCTTTTCTGAGCAGTATGAATTGATCAAATGGACACTTGTCTTTTTTGATAGTGGATCATCTGCGAAATGTAATTTGTATCTAGTATATAAAATTATGATTTTTTTTCTATAGAAAAAAAAATTAAAACCATGTTCATTAACACTCTTATAGAAAAATATGAAGTCCAAATTTAAATCCTCTATGCTAATTTAGATATAACAAAACAAAATATCACATCCATATAATGTCACAAAATATCACACATTTAGAAATTAGTGCATATAATGTCACATATATACAAGAGAAAGAGATATCATTTACATATTATTTTAACAATATTATTATTAATAATAAATCAAAATATCAAAATCTCAATTTCATTATTAATATATGTACATTTATAAATAACTAATTTAATGTTTTTTTTTAATAAATTCTATTTCAAACTTGCTTATAGATTAGTTGTAACATACCTTCCCTTACATAATCTTTAATGATTTATCTATATAATTAACATAAATGAATATGAAATATTATAATTTAGCAACCATAAATTTTAAGGATTTATCTATTTCATTAACTTAAATGAATATGAAATATTATAATATAGTTGCTAATGTATGTTTATATAATAAAAATGTTTATGATTATGTAGCTGTGTATTTATAAAATAAATAAAATGTTTATGGTTTATTGAATATGGAAAACAAATATTGCTATTGTGAATTTTTTTATTTGTAGTTATTCTTTACATGATATGTATCAAAATTTTATTGTTAAAATTAATAATAATGTTCCAATTAATAATTAAATTAATTAATATTAATCATGTAGAGGAAAATGATTCTTAAATATTCTTTAAAGAGGTGGGCCCATTGAAATTTATATATTAACCTAAATGTATATATAATATTTATAGAATGCATATTCATATATTAAAAATGTTTCTAATTTAATGAATGTGAAAAAGGCTACAATTAACAATAATGTTCAACTAATAATTAAATTAATTTCATATCAATGCTACTTCAAACTTTGCCTTTTAGATTAATTGTACCATACATTATAAAATAATTCTTAAATCTATATACTTTGCCTTTTGGATTCATTGTAACATACATTATAAAATGATTCTTAAATCTATATATTAATCTAAATCTAAATACAATATTATGGTAAATACATGTTTATTATATTCAAAATGCTTATGATCTAATGGACATGAATAAAAACAAATATTGATATTTGTAGGTGTTTCTAATCTCTAGTTATTATTTATGTGATATATTATAAATTATTTGTTGAGTTTATTTTTAAATTTAATATCAATCATTATAATAAAGATATTTTTTAATATAAATATGGTAGCAATAATTATAATGAAGATAACTAGCGATGTAAATTTATAAAATCTACAAGTCTAATAAATGTAAAACATCAATCTCTTCAATACGAATGTTAACTTTCATTTTTAAGACATTTATAATATATCTTAACTACTTAACTTGTTAATTATTTATAAAGAACTCATTTTTTCATTTAATTATTCCATCAAAAACAATTTGATTTATTAAACTATATTATAAATTTATATTTATGACAAACCAAAATTTATCTCAACAAATCATCATTAATAATTAATTTATAATAAAAAGATATAAATTTAAATTACTATTATATTTTATTAAAGATGATATAACCTATCATAACTTAGTTGTGGATTTCCTTTAGTTTAAAGAAGATGAGTTATTGACCAATAAAGCATAACCCAAAAAATACTTTTTTAAAATATGGTAAAACTTATCATAATTTAGTTGTCAACCAAGAGTGAGGACTACCATCACTAGTTGTTATCAGTGAATGTTGGTTGACTCATCATTGTTATTCAAGGAAAATCATGCCACTTGAAATAACAAGTAAGCCTTTAGGTCTTGGAGTGTAAACCAATTTCCTTAGGTTTGAAGAAGATGAGCTCTTAACCAATCCATCATAACACAACCATTACTTTTTAAAAAGATGGTAAAACCTACAATAACTTAGTTGAGTATGCCCATCACTAGTTGTTATCAATAAATATAGGTTGATTTATCATTATTATTCAAGAAAAATTATACCATTTAAGATAATATGTTGGTAGTATCTAAGATCATAGACCTTAAAAAAAAATTAAAATCAATTTTAAATCTTATTTCAAAAGCAATAGCTCCAACAAAATTGAAATAAAACTCATAATAACACTCTAATTTCTTTTTTTTTTAAATTATGTCGATGTATTTTTCAGTGTAATTTTGTATATGGATGAATTTATACACTTAGAGGCAATGGTTTCCTTGAAAAATCGGAGACATGAGGGTACGAAACATGCATGAAAGTGGAATGAAACTCAACGTTGATTAACTTTTCATTTTATTTACATTTTATGAGTTTCATGATGAACGAATTATAAAGTTCATATGGAAGAATATATATATATATATATATTTTGAAATCGTCTTAAGACAATGTGGATATGTTATATAAAAGACCAAATCAACCAATTTTTGTCCTGAATAATTAAATCTAGGTCAGCAGATAGATGTAAAGTGGGTTCTGTAATTATCTCCCTATTCGATTCCTACCGAATTACACGCACCACGAGAAGGAAAAAGACAGTTTCGTTTATGCCGCCCCTTGTATTTGCATAACGGTCCACCTTGAAGAGTCGTTCACCATCAGCATGGCAGCATGCACATTAGATTAGATTAGATACTCGGCAATTTCCTGTCTCCTTCCACATTCTCACAGCTCCTTTCCCAATGTCTGTCCCTTCTGCTCCTGAAGCTATATATGTGGGATCATTGGCAGAGCCTTGGAATTGAGTTTCAGATGCTTCTTGCTGCAGTAGCTCTGTAAAGCACGTCTGGGTGTTGGCTTTTGGATTGATCTGAAGCCACCTAATTGCAGTTCCAGCGAGGAAAAGCTCTCTGTGAACTTGCGGGTCTTGGTTTTCAGATTGATCTGAGGTCACCCAATTGCAATGGAAATGTTGAGCTTGGAATCTTATAGCACATTCAATCTACAACAGTATTCTGATTCAAGGTTGCAGAATGTAGGAAGAACAAGGAAAGCTGTATTGCCTGTAGGCAATTGCAGGCATCAGCAGCTTCAGATTTGTGGTAGACAGACGTTGCAGACTAGGAAGAGAACCTCTGATCAAGCCAGGCTGCCCACATTTGCAATCTCCTGTTATTCTCATAATGGAGGATGCGCTGGTAAGCCTCTAAGTATTCTGAAATGCGTGGATGAATGAGTTTTATTGGGTTTTCAATGTTCATCATGATATGCTTTTTGGTCATAGAGTTAGTCACTAGAGTTGTCAGTGCCTAAGCTCCAAGTACCTAACTCGAAGAAGATTAAGATTACCTATCAGGAGAAATCTTACAGTTGGCTTAAGACGAGCTAAACCTGGGGGACTATAATGTCATTGCACTTTATTTGATTAAAAAGTCCATTTGAATATGGTAGATGTTTTTGCCTCTTCGTCTTTCGCATATATATTGGTACCTGTAAAATTTAATATCCTTGTGCCAACTGTAGTGCCCAAGAAAACTGCCATCTACATCTAGGAACAAGTGCAGACCTCCCAAGCCATGATGAGAATGTGCTGGGTGCCTAATAGGTCGGGGTTGTACTTGACCCTTGAAATTTGCTAATTCAAAATCAAAATTCAACAACAAAAAAATGATATATAAGGATTTGGCTGATCTGGTAGGCGCTAACTTAAGTGGTTGAGTCCTTGAGCTATGAAGGAAAAAAAAAGTGGTTGAGTCCTTGAGCTATGAAGGAAAAAAATGATATATAAGGAAAAAATGATATATAAGGATTTGGGTAATTTGGTAGGCTAACTTAAGTGGTTAAGTGGTTGGGTCCTTTGAGCTATGAAGGAGGCCTTGCTGTCAATTCCCCAGGCTGGCTGCCTTTGTTCTGTACCCTGCCTTTGTTCTGTACCTTGGTCGTTCCCTACCAGGTCCTCCTTTGACGTCCCTACCAGGTCAGGTGCCATTAACAGTGCCGATGGATTTACTCCTTTGACGTCCCTACCAGGTCAGGTGCCATTAACAGTGCCGATGGATTTACTCTGAGTTCTGACTATATATCAGGAAGTGTGTGGTTTCCCTATCAAGGTTTTCCTTGGAAAAAAATGGACGTAGGGATCACTGACATTATAAACTGGTTCTTATCAATCGCACCTGAATGGGGTCCAGTGCCGATGGATTACTCTGAGTTCTGAGTATATACAAGGAAGTGTGTGGGTTCCCTATCAAGGTTTTCCTTGGAAAAATGATTTTGGTATCACCTAAAGACTAAATCTGAATCCATGAAGTCTGTTCAGAGTCCTTTCAACTATTATTGTTATACTTGTCCTTGCAGCATACCAGATTTCCTGTTATGAGGACTGGGCTATAATATCCACTCTGAAGTTTTCCTTTCCTTTGATCAGCCACAGGCTGCCATGAGACCACTCTGTAGTGCACCTGATTCCTCTTCTTTTGGAATTGGTTACTAATTCACTTCCATTTCTGTGCTGCATTGCCAAGTGTGATCTTTTACAAATCGTTGTCATTCGTTACCTAGATTGTTTATGCAGATATCACTTCCCTTGTGCATTAAGCTGCAGCATTCATATGAAGCTAACAAGATTTTAAATGCAAACTCCACACATTGGAGCAATTTGAAAACTGGAATTACATGCGTCAAACATTCACAGTAAAATCTCACAATAACATTCAAGGGAGGCACTTGTCTTAAGCACAAATGATTTATAGAAAATAATTGTCATCGGAGCATTTTCTACCCAGATGTAGGCATTCCTACTCAAATGCCACCCTGAGCTGGGGCTATGAGATGACAAGGTTATCTCTGTTTGTAGGGTCACTCTTAATCCCCCCAAGGCTATAAAAAGAAAATATGCGGCTAGACAAGGAAGAGGGCCAAAAAGCCAGAAGCCCTTACTAGCGTCCAAGTCAGAGTGGGTTTCAGGGCAAATGACCTCAGTTAGACACCGATGAGAGCATAACAGCCGAAGACCCAAACAAAAACACCATTGCGGTAGATGGTTGGTAGCGTTGCTATTAACAACCAATTCAAGGTCCTTTATGCCAGCGCTAAGCGGGGAAAAGTCCATTCCTTGCTAGCGCCAACTAGACCAAGGAATTCACCATTAATCTACAATCACAGTGCCCCTCAGCCTCAGTACACTATTTAAGATTAGGATGCAGTATTATCCTTTTAAAGAGTGCATGATATGCGTGTCTTTCCCATAGCTATTCATGCAGGTAGTGCAAGTGCATAAAGTGTAGCTCCTACATCTGGCTTAGCACAATCTTAAGGCACAATCTTAAGGCGTTGAAATGGGTTGAACAGTGAATAATTTTAGAATTCAAAATTGAGAATTTATCAATTTTATTCACCCTTTATTTGGGAAAATATTCAAATGTTTTGTCATGTCTTTGCCACAGGAAGTGTAGAGTGACCATCCTGATTACCTATTTTTTATATCACTAAAAAGGGTGCAGTTGTTATCCCTTCAAAGAGTGCATGATAACCCATCATTAAATCAAAATAACCTTCTCCCTAGCTACCCTTTCAACTAGTGCAAGTGCATGAGATCTAGTTCCTATATCTAGCTTATCACATTCTGATGGCATTCCAGTGGGTTGAACAATGAATTGCTATAGAATCCAAAATTGAGAATTGAAAAATTTTAGTTGACTTTTCTTTGGGAAAATCTTCAAGTGTTCTGGCATATGCCTTTTGCCACAAGAAGTGGAGAGTGACCACCCTGATTA
Organism: Pseudotsuga menziesii; assembly: GCA_001517045.1. Taxonomy (NCBI): domain Eukaryota; kingdom Viridiplantae; phylum Streptophyta; class Pinopsida; order Pinales; family Pinaceae; genus Pseudotsuga; species Pseudotsuga menziesii. The sequence continues at coordinate 50,230 of LPNX010636652.1, read as the reverse complement.
CCTGCTAGATTCTCTAGACAGATTTGAGGCAATGCCATGGATCCGCGAGAAGAATCACATAAAAATGTGTAGAAAGGCCTATTCCAAGTCCAAATCTGTTAAGAAAACGGACACCTTTAAAAAACATGGTCAACATCTTCATCATTCCTGCAATAGCTGCAGTTTTCATGTGCTAATCCTGTGTTATAAAGCTTTCCTTTTGTCAGGAGCACCATGTATAGAATGAACCGAGCAAGGAGCTAGATTTTAAAGAAAACCCTTGCATCCCAAATAGATTTCACTTTGTGCCATTTATGCTTGTCATCATTAAGATTCCAGCTTCTTTTAAGCTTGGTTTCAATGGAAGGTCTGGGGTTCATCTTTTTATACAAACATCTTGTCTTTTATATTGGGATAGATGCCCTATAAGTCAAATCAAATGCATTCAATTATATAGCAAAACCTTGAAATACATCCAACAAGAACATTAATCAGAAATTGGTATTAGATCTCAAACATGTAAGTTTGGCTTTCATTAAAGTTGGGCACATTCTTGAGTTAAGTTGGACTGGTGTATTTGCTTCTTTGTTAATAGCCTCTGAATTTAATATGTAACTGTTTCTGAAACAGACACGTGCAATGCTGAGAGGACGTTGGTTTTGAAGGTTTGGCTTCAACTTTTATCTTCTTCTTTCCTTTTCAGTCTAAGCCTAAAGGTCTGAAGGGAATGGAGGAGGGTCTTATGTTCAACTTCACTCATTGGTTTAAAGAGTTTTGAGTAGCACATTTCTTATATGACAGCAAGGTTTGACCAGTAACTCGTTTTGTCAAATAATTCTAACTCCATGGAATACTTGTGGTGCAGAGTAAGGCTGAAGAGGTTTCCCTAGGCTTGGATGGCAAAAGCATATTTCTTGTTGGTAAGTTTTGGATCTTGGCGAAACAAAATCATTTTCAATTTTTACTACATGCTCTCTTGGAATCTGTGCAATATTAATAAAAGAAAAGAGTGGGGTCATCACAATATGTAGTACGATCCACTTTTTAAGTAATTAATTGTTTTACAGGAATGATGGGTTGTGGAAAGACCACTGTGGGAAAAATTCTGTCAGAAGCTTTAGGGTATTACTTCTTTGACAGGTATGTTACAAAGGCTGAGGATGTGAATTTGAAAGTCAACTATCATTCTCAGTTGTATATTGCATGTGTTTTTCCGTGTAATACGAAACATTTTGATATGTATCTTGTTGTATATGTGCAGTGATAAGTTGATTGAAGAGTCTGCAGGTGGAACACCTGTAGCACAAATCTTCAAAGAGAAAAATGAAGAGTACTTTAGAGATTCTGAGGTGATGGCGATTTCCCTTCATCACTTTTTACTATAACCCACTTCTACATGATTCAAAGAAGGAAACCAAAAAAGTTTTCATTTTATGCTTCCTTTATTATCTATGAATTCATTCTATGGTTACTTTATCATCTATGAAGTCCATTGTTCACTTATATTAAAGACCCTCAATTGGCTTCACTTGGGAAAACATGTTTTTTATGCAGATAAAGATAAAGGATTGGATTATTCGTGATGAACGATTATAGCAGTTAGAGTTATTAATTTAGGTGCAACTTGCAAATGTTTAATCAAAGACTCATTTGTAAAGCGTTTATCAGGATTTAGACAAGATATCTGTTTAACAGTTCTTGTCCAACTTTACTGTTAAGAAAATCCTTTATCCGAAGCTAGTTTGTATGTTGCACATGGACTGATGATATCCTGGATAACATATTTGGCAGAGCAAAGTTCTAAGCGAGTTGTCTTCCATGCATCGCCTAGTAGTTGCCACTGGAGGTGGTGCTGTTGTTCGACCTCAAAATTGGTGAGAAATCTGTAATAAGTGAGAATTTGTTTAATTATTCAATGTTTACAGTTTTGCTAGTGATCAGTTCTACAAGTGACTAACTGTTATTCTCGTTTGTGTTGCAAATATAAAGGAGGTATTTGAATCAAGGAGTCACGATTTGGCTGGATGTGCCTCTAGAGGCTCTTGCGAAACGAGTGATAGCAGTGGGGACTGAGTCACGACCACTTCTAGGCCAAGCTGCAGTTGATCCCTACTCTCAGGTTCATTTTCTTCCTCTGTATTCCATAATCCATATATAGAATGCCCTGTCTTCAGGCGTTGTGGAAGTTACGTGTATACATGCTTAAGTGTTTCTCTTTCTTTTAGACTTTAGTTGTTTTTATTGAGTTATTGCATAATTTGTTTTTTCAGTTCTGCTTCATATGTGCTCATTCCTTTAATCTTATAGGAAAACATTATATGGCATAAAAGATTGTATACTAGGAGTAGAGATACTTTGAAGTTCAAAGTTTAGAGATTGATGTTGAATATCTACACATGGATTAGGGAGAACTGAATAACCTTCATTCATGTATTATGTTGTGGGATGGTTCAAGCTAGAGTTGCAGAAATTGGGTGCATCTATGACTTTCAATCATAATAATTGATTGTGAAATCAACATCATTTGACTTCACAATCTAATGGACACTTTGGAGTATCAGTTAAACTTAAATTACCAAGGATAACAAATTCTAACCTCCTCACAGGAGCCTGTTTAATACTGAAGTACCTGGTGTTTTACTTTAAAAGCATGTCAGTGACCTTCCTTTACCTCAAAATAATTTATCGTGATCAACTAAGGATAAATGTGCAAGGAGAACAAAAATATACAAATTCAGCTTATTTACGAGGCAAGTCCATCTCCCAGTGGCTGTAAGTGTTGGACAAAAATTTCAAATCTGATCAACAGCCCCGAATAAAGTATGAGCTGACATGAATAAATAAGTGAGATTTGTGTCTATTTGACAAGGGTTCCTATTCATGTAACAAAATCTACATATTGGGGAACCTGCGTCAATGTCTTACCATATTTTCTATTAAACAAAGGTGTACCCTAAATGTTTGACAATTTCGCCATTTCCCGACAGCACTTTTTGGCATGATTTTGACAGAATCTGGTAAAAATTTTGAAGAAATTTTTAAAATCTCAAAGAACAGTGTTTAAACATGCATAATCTGGGTTCCCTTAGGGTATTTGAGGGCGTTGAATCATTTCATGCATTTAGAAGCATGATTTGAACAACACAAAATTTGGACTTAAAAAAAATTCGCCTACTTCCTGTAAACTGGACGGGCAAAATTGTCGAATATTAAGACTTCTCCTTAAGCAAATCACTTAGCCTCTTGACTGAAGCCTCCAATGAAAAGATAAAAGTAACTGTTTCATCTAGGCACAAAATGCTGAGTCCTTTCCCCAAGATATAAATATACCGAGACTCAGTATAAGACAATATATTTGGATGACTGTGAAGATTCTGAAGGCTCTGTAAGAGAGTTGAATGCTGTTTCCTTATTCCACTAGCTGAATTTCTACATAAACTGTTGTTTTCTTCCTTTTTTTTTATTGTTGATCTCTCTACTCAATCTCTAACATTTTAACATACCTTCAAAATTAAGGCTTGTCTCATGCATTCCTTGTGTCCACTTGAATAGGCCCACTGTAAACATCCTCACTGGTGGGTTCCTGATTTCTACTTTATAGTGATTCCTATGTCTGTTCAGAAGCAACAACATTCTCATTATGAGAAAGATCAAACCTGTCTATATCAATCACCAATCAGCACCACAATTGGTGCACTTAAAGCAGTCTTCAAATAAGTCAGAGTCAGATATATTCAAGGAAGCTGCTGCTTCTTCTGAACTTTTAACTAAACATCCATTATCTAATGTCCTTTCCCACTCTGTATCGTGACCTCCATCAACCATATTTATCCTCATGCTAGACCTTGAACTTGAAACTAAATAAAAACAAGCAAAAACTAGACCTTGCCTGAAGGCTGAAACAAAGAAGCACATGTCAGCATGAAAGCCTTAAAATAATACTGAGGTCATTTGGTTATAAGTGGGCATTGGTTTGAATTTCATGCATCATCATTCATATTCTTGGTAAATTGCATATAACCCTTAACATTGTGTGCATTCAGGAATCTCATCTATATTATGTTTTTATGGCATTTTGCAGGCTTTTGCAAGGCTCACTGAACTTATTGAGAGAAGAGGTGAAGCATACGCCAATTCAGATGTGAAAGTATCACTGCAAAGTATATTCCTATGCTTCCTTATTCTGTCATTCTGAAGTCAAATACCTCTTATTCGTTGATGTGCTCAAAATCACATTGGGGTTCAATTTTATATAACCAGCTTTCTTTGCCACAAGTCATTTTCAAAGAATATGACGAACAAGTTTGCTATTCTGTTACAAATGCAGAGATTGCAGAAGAACTTGGCATTGAGGATGTTTCTGCTCTTACCCCCACAACCATTGCCACTGAGGTGTGTATTCTGTATTCATAATGATTATTTATACTTGTAGTGGATATGCATCAGATTAGTTGGGTGATGTTATGAATTGTTAGGTGATATTTTTCTGACTTTCTCTGACTTGAATTTTTAGTCTTTCCAATTTGCTTTTACTGCCATGCTTTATAATTCCATCTATTTGGTGCTTCAGAGCTTCTTTTTACTATCTTATATTTACATTTAAATGAGACACCTTATGTGCTTATGGAGTAGATAAGATTTATTGTGTGAATCCATATAAGCAGATTTTAACAAAATTTAGTTTGATACCATCTCGATGGTGCTGCTTGACAGAACAGTACAAGGCTGCTAATGCTGGCCTTCATTCTGTCCTGTGGCTTTATCTTCACATTTAAGAGAGGTCATAACGAAGACTTTCTGAGTTTTTAATCATCTTAGATTAAGCTATATTAAATATTTAGACATTATATTTTGCAGTGTCACGAATACTTAAGCTGTGCATACTTATCTTTAAGTTCAAGGATCATTCCTGATCTTCTGCTCTAAGACTACAAGCTTCTTGTTTTCCTTAAAAAGGTTCTTACCGTTGCTTTCATATATAAAATATACTAGTCCCATTTTGGTTGTCTAAACACTATAAAGAAGCACCACATATTGAATATTAGATATAACAGAGCACACATTGGAAGATAAGAGATTCCCAAAACTAGTACAATCTGGATTTTACACACACACATATATCCTTTAAAAAGGACAATTGAGGATGAGTTTCATTCTCCAGCTGAAAATATGGTAACCCAAAAATAGATTGCCACCCCTAACTTGTCAAACACTTCTAAACTTAAACTAACCATTAAATATAGAAAGGTAGGGTGCCTTACATCTCTGACATTGAAGGCTTGATTTTACCTTGTAAATGCCTTATTCTTCAATATCTAATATTTGTGCAGTCTTCAGTATCCTCCTCAAAAATTTTGTTACCAATCAAATACTTTGAAAGGATGTATTTTTATTAGTTTCTTGTCGGATTTTTTTCACGATGGACAATATACAGAGAATTATCTTTTCTGATTTTCAGCCCTGAGACAGCTAAAATGCAACTGCAGTGCCCACGCCCACATTCTTTCCGCGAAGTGCATGTTTGCATGGTTTTGTTGTGTTTGCTGATGACATGCGAATTTTTTTTGAAATATATTCTCTTAGATTTTATTATTTTTTCTCATTTAGTTATTTATTTCTGAAATCTCATTTATGGGGGCCACCTCTATGGAGAAATTTCAATTTTAATTTATGTGGGGCTTTTAAAGCTATTCTTGTGATTATTGGCAATGAAATTTGCTTAAAAAAGCTAACATGTAAGGTTTATTTTGCAGGTTCTACAGGAGATAGGAAACTTCTTGAGTTGTAAAAATGCAAGGAATGGTACACACGGTGCAAAAACCAACATTCAAGAGTATGCAAGACAACTGTAGTTTTTAGGAGTGCCCCAGTATACAACATTCTTTGTAAGTCCTAGCATTCTTTGCAAGTCTTCCCACAAATGTGGGTGTTGCATTCTTTAGCCATGTTACCTTGTATAAGTGAGGTTTAGTGATAGATAGATTGTTTTACTTTGAAATCAGAGGATCAAATGCTTCTCAGCTATCATTTTACTATCACAAAATCCTTCTCGGATAGCATTTTCCTGTCAAGAAATGTGCCAGCAAAATTCCAAGGCATTTATTGTCATCTAGAATTGTATTGTATTTTTTTTTATCACCCTTTTAATGTTAATTAAGGTTGATTCACAACTATTCATCATTACTTCTTAAAAAAAATGTCATTTTCATCTTAAAATATTCAACAAGTCAAGTGCATGCTTTGATTGAGACAGAGAGTCTTGTCCCTCTCTTGCCCAAACTGAGATGCTAAGACATTGTGCATACTTTGATTGAGACAGGAGAGTCTTGTCCCTCTCTTGCCAAACTGAGATGCTAAGAAAGTAATATCATATGCAATGCAATATAAAAGCCTAAATATGCAATATGATAAACCTCACAAGGTTTTAAAAACTAGTGAACAAATAAAAGGATTTGGTAAGATAATAAAAATATAAAACCCTAATATCATCACAACAACCTATTCACATGGAAAACTGAGATGCTAAGAAAGTAATGTCGTATGCAATGCAATATCAAAGCCTACATATGCAATATGATAGACCTCACAAGGTTTTAAAAACTAATGAACAAATAAAAGGATTTGGTAAGATAATAAAAATATAAAACCCTAATATCATCACAAAAACCTATTCACATGGAAAGATATGAGATGACCAGAGGCAATGACCAAGTAATATGCATATTAAAATATGTGAGAAGTAATATAATTAAATGTGCAGTTTAAATGTTTTACGAATTTGCTCTTTTTTGGCCACTCAAATAAGTATGAAGGGAAATATGTTGGGAAATTGATTGTTTTGACTTAATTGGTCAAGAATCATTTTAAATTGATGGAATTGTAAATATCAGATGTTAACATTGTATAAACTGGTTGCAATAATAGGGGTATTTGAGGGTGCTGATTTTATTTCTGCATTTAATATAACAATTTTATCAATTTAAATTACAATCTTAACAAAGATTGCATGTTTTATATATATAGAGGAATTCTGTGTTTGTAAAGATTGCATGGTCGGATTCTCGTGATGGCAAAATTGAAAAATTCATAGAACGTTTAGCCTTCTTAATTAAACAAAGGCAATAACATAAATGGATGAGGATAACAACCCCATTGAATTATATAGTATCACTATCTCAATCTTCACAATTATGCTCTCACATCAATATTGCTTCTTGCTTCACAAGGCTAAAGTCTAGATGATTTGCACCCACTTTTTGGTAATTTTTTTGGTCAAAATCCAGTGAAAATTGTTGAAATGACAGTTTTTAGTTGTTGAAATTGCATAATCGGGGTTCCCTAGGGGTAGTCAAAGGCACTGAATCCTTTTCTGCAATAAAAATTACAATTTCAGCGACAAATCCTATCATCGGGTTTCAGCCAATTTGCTAGAGAAGGTGCAAATCGTCTAGACTTTAGCTGACTCCATAACCCTTCTCACATGAGATGTGTGCCTACGCTTGCTATTATTGTCAACACACTACAAAAGTGTGTAACTCTTATTGATTTCATTATTGAAATGTCCTCCTATCACTTATCATTATGCCTGGGGTAAGACAAAATATATATTGGAATATAGTTGGCATCCTAATTACATTAGGATATTAACTAGTCATATATAATAGTAAGAAGAACAATGCTTTGATATCTATCATAAGCAATATTTTGGTAATAAGTTTTTCAAGTAAAATGTTCTCTTAACACGGTAGTAATTAACCAAGTCAATTTACTAATTTGTAGATTAGGGTACGTCTCTAAAACAAATTGACAAATTGACTGAAGTACGGAGTTAATAATCGAAAAACAACTTATGCCACTAGAACATATGGAAACCGCCAATTCTAGACTAATGATTTTGGGTTTAATTGGCAAGATTGGATTATTGAACAAAATAACTAAATCTTAGGGACAACCTTGTGTAATAGATACAAGATGTGCCATGATGCCAAGGGGAAGAATATCACATTGAAGAGAGATGGGTAAAGCATTATCGAAATGCATGGACGTTGTCATTATTCTTGTTGTTGGGCCACCTTAAATACAAAGACCCATGTTCAAAAGCACAAAAATCAAATTTAAGAAGAATATACTATATTGTAAAATACTCAAATTCATGCTTAAGAAGCACATGTAATGCCATTACATAGCTATTGCAATATAATACTCAAATATAAATGAATATAAAAAAAACATCACAGGAAGAGACCACTAAAATGACCAATATTTTTAGTCGAAATGACTTGATTTTGATTATGTTGAAAATCTTCAGCCAAAATGATTTTGGTTATGATGAAAACCCAAAGTGGAACGAAAACCCTCTATGGATTTTTGTCCACCACTTACAGATATCTCATGTCCAAGAATGCCCCTTAAGTAGTTATGGGAGAGGTGGTTGTTTGCAAAGTCGAGGGGACAATTAGTTGCTTCCATAAATTGCATTGCTTTCTCATCCACCACACAACCACCCTAACTACTTGGGATGCACACAATTTTTATAATTTTTTTATATATATTTTACCATGGAATGACGCCCTTAAAAAGTATCATAATTATACACTCATTGTGTCCCTAAATCTAAGAAGATTCTTCTTCTTCCACCCCAACTAAAAAATATATACACCTATTAACATAAATACATAGTTAAATTCAACATCCAGTAAAACATTAAAAAATATGAAAATAACTTCATGAACTTCAAACATTCACTAATATCTAATATGAACTACATTTAACACACTATTGCATGAAAAGTAGTTCACACTAATATCTAATTTGAACTACATTTAACATGCTATTGTATGAAAAGTAGTTCAAGTGGCCATGCGTGCATGCTTCAAATTTGAAGCCTTCAATGCCCTTCAGGACCCATTTTACCCTTCATAGAAGAGCACAACAATTTTTTCTATGCCAAAAAAACTTAATTTCGGATCAAGCCCTTCAATAATGAAATTCATCAGTATTTTGTAACTTTGCAATTGAAGGGTTGCTCCAATTTTCACCCATCAAATTTTTAGATGGTTGAAAATGGATGATTAGGAAGCAACAAAGGAAGAAGCAAAACCTAGTTGTCGCACATTCCATCAACATTATTTATCAAAATATAAATCATGACAAAACTTTAAAACATTTAAAATTAACTTTAAATATTAGTGCCATATTACATGTAGTTGCTTCTATTTGGTTGCTTGGTGCTCAGTTCGACGTCGATTATGGAAAAGCCGTTGAAAATTAATTGGGAACACATCCATAACACAAAACCTAACTTTCACTATCCTAGATAATTTATGGACCCAAATACGATTAAATTAGATCTAAATTCATACATGGACACAATTGCTCGACAAATTGAAGCCTTTAATTATTAATCAAATGAGATTGTACACAAGATATGAATGGACTCTTGGCTCAAGATAGATGTATTTTTTTCAAATATCAGTTCTTTAAAAAAAATGAAAAATAAGTTGTTTAATGTTTATTAATTTGTTTTAGTACTGTAATGTCCCTTTTTGAAATTTTATTAAATGACCAATTTTTTCACTTTTTTTCCTATTTCGACCCTTGACTAGATTTAATGTCTAGGTCTCCAAATTGTTCCAAATGATCCCAAATCTTCACAGAAGGTATATGAATGATATTAAGGTTTGAATATGATGTTCAGGGAAGCTTTATGACCCTCTAAAGGCTTCTACATATTGAAATATTGTAACTTCGAAGAATATTCTATATGTATTTTTTGTGGTCCCTGATGTTCCTACCGGGGGAATTACTTGTATTTCTTTATACCCCGATGTTTCTAATCAGGAGAAATAATAAGAGTCATGAGGAAGTCCCCTCCATTGTAAGTCGAGTCATTAGTACCCCTGTTGTGGTTACTCGAGCCTACAAGATTAAATTAGGATTACTCGAGCCTACATAATTGAATTAATGATTAAGTGAACGAAAGAATATAAATAGAGGTGAGGTGCTTCTCATTTGGAACACAAACTCACTTGTGTAGCACATGAGAGAGAGAGAGAGAGGGAGAGAGGGAGAGAGAGAGAGAAAGAGTTGGAGGCGAAGGAGGATCAGTCTTTTGGGTTTTACCTTTTATCTTTTTGGGGCATCTATATCGAGGAAGCTTTTGCTGGGTTTTTCCCATTAGGGTTTTCCCAGGATAAATCTTTGTGTTATTTTTGTGTGGTTGTGATTGTCTATCTTTCAATGATCTTTTGGCTTATGGTTATGCTGTTATGATGCTAAATTTTTAAGATCTGATATAACCATTAAAAATTCAACATGGTATCAGAGCCACCCTAAAAGAATACACTATGCAGCTGCAAAAAGATAGGGATTCTTACTTTTTGGGTCTCTCTCCACAATCCATCAGCAAAATAAGGCTAGGATGACTCTCCATTGAAGGGCGCATTTTTCTGTCGAAGCGGAATTTGATTCCGGGCATTTTCAGTTTTTGTTGCGGGAAATTAGGGCTTTTTATAGAAGATGAATTTTTGAGTGAGCCCTCCATATGATTAATCTCTTCATCAAAATCAAAGTTTAGAGACCTGGGTCGAGATGTTTGGTTGGGTGAAACTTCGGGAAAGTCAAACCCTAGTTTGACCCCAGGCATGAAAAACCCTAAAATACTGAAACAATGAGTTTTGGTAGATTCGCTATATATCAATATTGGAGAAGGCTCAGGTGCCGAAACTTTCACAGGTCGAAGATAAATTTCTGATGTACACTATGTCCAAGTTTCAGACTCAGATTCGCTATATTCTAGGAGATATGATTCCTCCAATTTAGGGTTCCATCCTCTCTCAGGATTCATCCCTAAATAGGACACTTGGGGAAAATTGTTATATCTAGGGATACAAAGGTCCAAATGAAATTTCAAAAAATGTTCTAGAAAGGGAACATAATTTAATTTCTATGGTAAGACTTTCAGACCTCGAAGATGAAACAATGACATGTGGCAGTTTGTACAAGTTCACTCTTCTGAACAGTCCTGAAATGAGCCACCTTGGGAAAACGCACATAAGTTCCAATTGGTAAAACCAATTCTGCTCTATCCCACAGTGTTGGAAATAGGACATGTGAGGAAACCTCAGTACAAAAGTTTAGAAAATAGGAGAAGTAATTTTAGACATACCATAGAAACAATATCAGGCATTCTGTAGCAGAAACTGAAGAAAACTAGGGCATCAGATATTTTGCAATTCTGATCATAGTTTTGGGAAAATGAATATGCTGCTTAGATCTCCTTCAGGAGGAAAATATTTCTATCCAATCAGATCTGAAAGATTCCAAGTTTTAAAAATTAGGGTTTCTCTGACAAACCCTAGATTAGCTAGATCTGGAACCAGGACGAACACCTCAAACCAGTAAGATCTAATCTTTTGACATTTACATTTGAGGTTCTCATTTCAAAATGACCTAGTACCCTAGCTTGATGACAAGCTTGGTTAAGATGAAAACTTCTAAGCATGGAAGCATAGGATTTCACTAGTTCTTGAAGAAAATGAATTGGACACCTACATAAGTGGAGAGGTTCCAGTTCCAGAGTAAGATGAGGTTAAAGCCTTATACAAGAAGAAACTCAATTCATAATAAGAGAAGAGAAGATGGGAGCAACTGAAGATCAAGCGCTCACGATTCAAAGAATATCCCTCAAGTGATGAGGAATATGAAAAACTCAATTCTTGAAGAACCTCTTATCCATCTTGGCATTTGGATAAGAAATGATGATGATGAAGCAGTAGGATCAAGAAGGAGTCTACCCATGAAACAAATAAAAGAGAAGTATTCAATTGTCATTTCATGATACTGTGTTGTTATGCATTTGATTATATTCAGTTGATGTTTTATGCATGATAGAATGTTTGCATTAATGACAGTATACTACTATTATGCATGTGATGGGCATGTAGCTCATGGTTCTATACAACTGTCCATTGCTACTTATCTAGAATGAAACCTCCTTGCTGACATATTGGATTAGTGCACAATCCCAATGATGTCATGGTAGAGATGGAAGGCATCTAGAAAGTTTTCGTGAGATGAATGTTGTATTGGCTAAACAGTTGCATGATGCATAAGAATTTGTCATTATGCATATGGTTCTAACCATGCTATTGGTGCATTTGAATTGTAGGAAAGGTCCTATACAACCACCTACAAGAAAAGAAGGATGAGACTTGTTCCGAAGAACAAGTGATGACAATTCAAGATTCACTCCAATAAACATGAATCTGAAGCTCCCAGGGTCAGAGACACCACAACGAAAGAAAGAGCTTCAGAGAGTGGTAGATCCACCTTGAAGGATGAAGACCACCATGGGTACAAGATATAACTCAAGATGAAGGAAAGAATGGTGAGACTTCCAAACCAAAGTAAGAGGCCTCATACACACTCTAGCTGCGTAACACAGTTGGGTGACATCATTGATGCTAACCTTTCTGACTATGAAAGAAGTTATGATCAAAGAGTAACAGTTGATCATGGGGAATGATGTCTACGATATGGTTTTGAGACCTAAAGGGAAGTCTGTAGTATATTCCGTATGGATCTATAAGAACAAGTGTACAAAGCAAGGTTCGTGGTTTGCCTCATAAAGAATAGACTATGACATGACATACTCTATTGACCAGACCCACTAGAAGTATATATCAAGCAGAGAATCACCTGTACAGAATGAAGAGGGAAGATGATGCTCCACTTCAGGGGGAGTGACTATAGAAGATCTCTGAGTTCGACATGGTATGACATGATGGACAACTTCTTGATAGATCGAGACTTTACCAAGAGTAAAGTTGGTTTCGACCTTCAAGTTTGAATACGGAAGACTAGGATATGTGGATGACCTGACAAGAGGAACTCATGGAAGATGCTGTGATGAAAGAATACTAGAATGATGTTTGGGATATAGTACTCAAACCAGAAAGCAAGAATGTGGTATCTTCCAAATGGAATTTCAAGATAGAATACTCTAGCTAGAGGTTTCTCTCAGAAAGAGGGAATTAATTCTAAAAAGAGACTTGCTCCAGGAAGCAAGGTACACTTCCTTCAGAACTATCATGGTAATTTCTTCCATGATGAAGTGGGATATACACCAGATGGATGTAAAGACAAGCATTCCTTAATGGTATGATTGAGGAAGAGTTTTACATCGAATAGTCACAAGGATTTGAAGTTGAAGATAGACGGACTCATGTATGCAAGTTGAAGAAGGCCCTGTCGGGCCTGAAGAAAGCTCCCAAAGCTTGGTATGGAAGGATAGATAGTTTCCTGATGAGCATGGGCTTTGCCAAGAGTAAAGCCGATCCTAACCTTTACTTCAAGGTTATAGAATATGAACCTGTCATACTATGTGGATGATCTATTTCTGACAGACAGATTGTAGAATGCAAGAAGAAGCTCGTTGAATAATTTGAGATGAAATACCTTGGACTAATGCATTATTTCTTAGGTATGGAAGAAATCATAAGGAATCTTTCTCAATCAGGGAAAGTATGCAGTAGAAGTTTTGAAAATATTTGACATATTGGAATGTAAAGCCATGGCCACACCAATGGATTCCAACCTAAAGTTGCTAGCTAATGACTAGTCATAGTTAGTGGATGTGACTCAATATAGACATATTATTGGGTCGTTGATGTATCTAACAAATACCATAACAGACATTTGTTTTACTGTGAACATCTTTAGTCAATATCTAGTTCAACCTAGATGTGTTCACCTGATAGCTGCAAAACATGTGACGAGATATCTGAAAGGGAATATAGAATTTGGTCTATACTATGATGGAAACCATGATTAGATATCATATGGCTATACAGATGTAGATTGGGCTAGAAGTGTTTCAGATAGGAAAAGCACATCAGGTGGATGATTTTGTTTGGAGTCTGCTATGATTTCATGGTTTAACAGGAAACAGTCCAGTATTTATCTTAGCACACTTGAAGCAGAATACATAGCAGCTTGCTCTGCTAGTTGTGAAGCCATATGGATTCGAAAGGTGATGTTAGGTTTATTGGATACCACAGTGATTCTATGTGATAACCAGAGTTGTATAAAGATGACAGAGAACCCAGTGTTCCATCGAAGCATATAGAAATCCAGTATTTCTACATACTGTAAATGCAAATGATGGTGATTCAATATTTCTATACTGAAGATACAAATGATGATGTTTCAGTATTCCCATACTGAAGATATAGGTGATGTTTCAGTATTTACATACTATAGATGCAGATGATGATAGTTCAGCATTTCTATACTGAAGATACAGATGATGATAGTTTAGTATTTCTATACTGAAGATACAGATGATGGTAGTTCAATATTTCTATACTGAAGATACAGATGATGATGTTTCAGTATTCCCATACTGAATATATAGATGATGTTTTAGTATTTACATACTATTGATGTAGTTGATGATAGTTCAATATTTCTATACCGAAGATACAGATGATGATAGTTCAGTATTCACATACTGAAGATACAGATGATCATAGTTCAATATTCACATACTGAAGATGTAGATGATGATGGTTTAGATGATGATGATTCAAAACTGATGTGTTGACAAAGCCTCTGTCTCAGGTAAAGTTCTAACGCTTTCGTGACATGCATGGTGTTGTTTGGAAAGACCTTCCTCGAAAGGGGAAGCAATGATGTTGTAGTGGGATTGTATCATCTCGGGACATTTGTCCAGAAATGATCCGGTGACTTCGGTCCTTGTGAATGAAGAAGGATTGTATCATCCCGGGACATTTGTCCAGAAATGATTTGGTGAATTCAGTCCTCGAGAATGTGGTGGGATTGCATTATCCCTGAACTTCTGTTCAAAATGTATTTGGAGGCTTCGGTCCCCGTGAATGTGGTGGGATTACATCATCCTTGAACTTCTGTTCAAAATGTATCCAGAGGCTTCGGTCCCTGTGAATGTGGTGGGATTGCATCATCCCTGAACTTCTGTTCAAAATGTATCCAAAGGCTTCGGTCCCCGTGAATGTGGTGGGATTGCATCATCCCTGAACTTCTGTTCAAAATGTATCTGGAGGCTTCGGTCCCCGTGAATGTGGTGGGATTGCATCATCCCTGAAATTTTGTTGAAAATGTATACAGAGATTTTGGTCCCTGTGAATGTGGTAGGATTGCATCATCCTTGGACATAGTCTTAAAGTGATAGGGAGTGATTATCCCATAATTATATCTGGTGGCCTTGGCAGTTGAGAATGTGGTAGGATTGTATCATCCTTGGACTCGAAGTCCAAAAGTGATATGAAGAATTTCATCTTCATGTTGTGGATTGCAAGTTGTTGTTGTTGCTGCTGATGATGTTACTGATCGAAAGATCAGAGTGTGATGATGATGATGTTACTGATCGAAAGATCAGAGTGTGATGATGATGATGTACAGATCACAAGATCATAGTATGATGATGATGATGATGCTGATTGAAAGTTTAGAATATGATGATGATGATGTTGCTGATCGAAAGGTAAACGTGCTGATGATGATGTTGCTGATCAAAAGGTCAAAGTGCTGATGATGATGTTGCTGATCGAAAGGTCAAAGTGTTGATGAAGATGTTACTAATCAAATAGTCAAAGTGTTGATGCTGCTGAAGATTAAATATGAAGAATATATGATGAAGATGATGAAAATATTCCAATGATTTATAGATGTGTCACTATGATGATGTTGATGATGTCCTCTCTCTCCTACTGTTGTTGTTGTTGTTGATGTTGTTGTAGAATACCCTTCTCGTTAAGGGGGAATGTTGAAATATTGTAACTTCGAAGAATAGTCTATATGTATTTTTTGTGGTCTCGATGTTCCTACCGGGAGAATCACTTGTATTTATTTATACCATGATGGTTCTAATCGAGAGAACTAATAAGAGTCATGAGGAAGCCCCCTCCATTGTAAGTCAGGTCATTAGTACCCCAGTTGTGGTTACTCGAGCCTACAAGATTAAATTAGGATTACTCGATCCTACATAACTGAATTAATTATTTAGTGAATGAAAGAATATAAATAGAGGTGAGGTGCT
Source organism: Pseudotsuga menziesii (assembly GCA_001517045.1). Classification (NCBI taxonomy): domain Eukaryota; kingdom Viridiplantae; phylum Streptophyta; class Pinopsida; order Pinales; family Pinaceae; genus Pseudotsuga; species Pseudotsuga menziesii. Next base: position 34,173 of record LPNX010636652.1, on the reverse strand, counting down.
TCTCATTTGGAACACACACTCACTTGTGTAGTGCATGAGAGAGAGAGAAAGAGCTGGAGAAGGAGGATCAGTCTTTTTGGTTTTACATTTTATCTTTTTGGGGCATCTATATTGAGGAAGCTTTTGCTGGGTTTTTCCCATTAGGGTTTTCCCAGGATAAATATTTATGTTCTTTTTGTGTGCTTGTGCTTGTCTATATTTCAGTGATCTTTTGGATTATGGTCACAGGGACTTCAATTAGTGAACCTCTCACATAGCATGTGCGATCGTGGGATATTAAAGAATACCCTTAATTTCGAGAGATATTGACCCAAACTCTTTTTGTTGAAACCCCCTCACAATATTTAAAACCTCCTCCCCACCCATTTTTATACCTAAATCCTTATAAACCACCCTACCCACCCCCACCTTAAACCCCTCATCCCCCTAATACTTGCAATATATTGGTTTGATTTTTGATAATTTTAAAACCTACAATATGAACTAACGTGATAGGATAGTGGCCAACAAGTGAATCCCACGTGATTATGGTTATGTTGTTATGATGCTAAATGTTTTAAGATCTTATATAACCATTAAAAATTCAACACTGCAAACTTGTTTAAGATTCTGGTCGAGGTAGGAGTTGTGGCTAGAAATTTGGGGTGCTAATCCCCCCACAATGAGTATAGAAAATGGCTTCCAAAATGGAATCAAGCCCACTCGAATTTCTGAAAGGAAACATGGGAAATGTAAATGACATCAATATGAAATAATATGCATCACCATTCAACTTTTAATTCCTTCTGTAACTCCCTTAAATCAGATGTAAAAAAAACTAGTTTCAACCTTGGGGAAAATGACACTGTTTCTTCATTGTTTAACATTTATACATGAAATATTTTGGGTATTTTGACCTGAGACTCTTCTGAAATTTAAATGCATAAATAAAAGTCCATTCATCCATAAAAAATCAGTAGTTTACTTATCTATTCGAATCCATCAAAATCAAATTGGTTCACAACAAGATAGTGGGGAAATGACACTATTTCTTCATTAACTGACATTTTTACATGAAATATTTCAGTATTTCAAACTGAGAGTCTTCTGAAATTGAAATATAGAGCATTTACATTAGATCATAAAATAATGGGGCATCAAAATCTCCCCCAAATAAATCAATAGCTCACCAAATGCGTCTCAATCCATAGAGAAAGAATATGCTGAGAAAACTTGGAATAGATGAAAGAACAAGCTGATATTGTAGTGTCCACGAGCTGCCATGTATCTTGCACATGTAACTTATGAATCCATTAAATCTCCATGAAACACCTGAGTGGCCTCTCCAAACACCAACTTGGATGAGAATCTTTCACCCTCGAAATTGGCTAAGGCAAGAAAACTAGTCATCCACTGGCTCTCACAATTCACAAATGAAAATTTATCAAATGAACAAAAGCCCTTCGATATCTGTATTTTATAAACATTCTTATCCTTTAAAGGTTACCAATCCATCCCCAAACTCAATCCAATTCGAATTAGGGTGTGTGCTTAAGCTTTGCCATGTGTCCTCCCTTTCTATCCTTCCATCTTGCCATGTGTCCTCCCTTTCTAGCCTTCCAGCTTCCCCAACTCACATGAACGCCCCCTTGGATGCTCTATTTTGACCTGCCATGTCAAATACATCAGATGTCAGCCTTCATATCTGATTTGTGTCATAGGTGTCATAACATCTTCATCATTGTTGTCATAGAGCTAGGGAATCTAGTCCAAGTGTCTCACTAGCTCCAAAATGACTCTTCCTCTCCCATGTAAGTTACATTTTCTCCCAGATTCGACCTATGATGCATATGGAAAAGTGTATTAGCCTTCTAAATCATCTAAGAACCTTTAGGCTTCCCATGGATTAGAAATTGCAAGAGGAGGATGACATGGCACAAAATTTCTAGCTTGTGTGAGCCCCATAGTCTCCATGTGTCTCCATGCTCCATTTCCACTTCAATTTTATCTTTTTTTTATTTAATAAGCTACATTATTGAATATTTATCCCATTCTAATGTCTGAACATCATTTATTAGCTCCCTTATTAAAATTCCAAATGTATCCATCCAACCTAGGGAACTAGTAGGATTGATGGCATTGTCCTCCTATGCAATTATTTGAATGGGGATATTACAGTCCTCCCCACCCAAGATTGCTTGTCCTCAAGCAATTTCAGATTTGGATGCTGCAAAATATTCTGCTCTTCCCATGTGGCATCTTCGCTTGGTAGATCCTTCCATTTTACTATGTATCCTTTGATAGTTCTGCTTCTCAATGTCCTTTCCCTTGTCTTCAAAATGTTTTTCGGAACAAGTGTGAGCTGACCTTCATCATCCAAAGGAGGAAGTATTTCTGAAGTGACAATTTTCTGAGAAAGATATTTTTGAGACAAGAAACACGGAATACATTATGGATTTCCCTTCCAAAAGTTCCAACTCATATGCTACTTCCCCAATCTTCCGAACTACCTTGTATGGGGCATAGTATCTTGGTTTTAGCTTTTCTGCCCCATTCTTTTTGAGATATGTTGTTTGTATGGATTCAACCTCAAAAATACTAAATCATTAACCTGAAAGGTCCTTTATTCTCTATGTCTATCTGCATATTGTTTTTGCTGATTTTGAGCAACCTGCAAATTGCCTTTCAAAAGCTTTAAAATTCTTGGCTCTCTTCCACCCAATCTTTAGCTTTTGGAGCTCTACGATCACCAAATATCATCTCAACAAAGGTAAGTGCATCATTACCATATAATTATTTGAAAGGATACATCTCTATTGACATATGAAAAGTGGTTGTTGTTTAGGACATTTTACCCTTATAACCTAGGGTCCAAAGTTACCAACTTACTACTAATCTTGCAGACAATCAGCTTTTACAGAGAATGGAAAGAGAATAGGAATAAAGTCTTGACTTACCTAATTAACAACGGTTGATCCAAGCTTGATCTTCTCTCGCTCCAATCTTCTCCAAAGCTTCTAGGGATGCTTCTCTTCATCCGCAAAGAGCCAATTCTTCAAGAAATATCTCATATATATATAAATCAAATGTTAGATGAAAAGAATAATAATAACATCATTGAACATATTCATTAAACCAATATACATGAGATAAACAATGCAAAACTGGAAGAAGAATTCTCTTTATTAACAAAAGGTGAATGAGTAAGAATACAACCCAACTTATGACACAAGGACTCCTCTGCAACCGAGGACTATGAGTTTTGTTGCTCCAAGACTCTGAAGATATACCACTAGCATAACTTTGCTCTCCACAAAATTAATTGATTAGCCCCATCCCAAGGCCTCTATTTATACTTTGGGAAATAGAGTGGTTTCGAAGGTTGGGATGGTTGAGACAGTTGGGATAGTTATGGATTATGGCCCAACTAATCTCATCTAATCTCGATTTTTATTTTTTAATGTCGAATTAAGGTATACACGGGTATTAATATAGGCAACTCGTGTATGACACACGAGTTGCTTGAAGGAAACTCACGTATGACATGCGAGTTGCAATGCACATAGTCGCATATGCATACCAAAACTCAAAATAAAAATATATAAGGCTGGTATGAAGATAATGCATCAAAGGTCATGCACATCTATAGTGTTTTGGCCACTTCAATCCAAATTGTCCTTTTGTGTACTGACATGATGAATATCATCACTCGGACGGAGAAGTGCCATTTTGGCTGATAAAAGATGCCCCCTAATGTATGAGGTCAAAGGGAAGCGATGGCCAAAATAAATTACAATCTTAGTCTTGGAGAACTCAGAAGTCCAAGGAAGCAGAGGAAGTACCTAAAACAAATACATATCAGTGTCATATACAAAATCATATCTGAGCATGCCATGTTCAATATACTGGAACACTAGCTCCTTTACAATATTGATTACATCATATGATACAGATACAAGACCATGTATATTACAAAGGTGGATCGAAGCCACAATATACAATGACGAGTCTTCAAAATCTGGAAGCTGTGTAAGGTGAACACAACAAAATCTTGCGCAACTCAGGTTATAGATATAAACCCAAGGTCTTCATCAAAATCCAAAGGAACCAGTACAATCCATGCCATGTGAATAGATGTGTTTAATTCGAACATGGAAAGGATTCAACAGATTGTCAATCAATAGGTGAAATTGACAACTGAAGCAAAGGAGTTCACCAATGATGAAATTGAATCCTAAGGTTCCATCATCAAAACTCTTGGTCTTCATTGTCAGGAAGTTCTGATGAGAAACCATACTGTGATGAGGAAGGCAATAGATCCTCCAACGGATCATAAGAGTGACTGGGAACTGGATAAGGGAAGGTATACAGAAGTAATAGTCAGATAAGATAATGATGGAATCAGGATAATAATCAGAAATAGGGATAAATCCTCGAATAGTAAGCATGACACAGAGATAACCCAAGGCAACTTTTAACTTTGCAGATATGACAACTAGACTCATCTGCCATGTAGGAGACATGATAAAATTCCCCATGTATAAAGGAAAAGTGGAGGAGTATGACAACTTGAAGTGATAGATGAAACTAAAAGTGTGCACTGAGACATGAGTATCAAAAAGTTCAGAAAGTGCTATGTTCAAGGAGGACATACTTCCACTGTTTGCAACCCATAAAGAAAACTTCTTCCTTATCTTTCTTGTTAAATTTTAACGAGGCTAGGAAAGTTAACTCAGGTCTCTCTTCATTTTTGACAAGCTTTAAGAGGGGAGAGAATAATGCTTGATGATATCATTGATTCATGGATTTTACGAGCCCGAACTAGTATATGCTCGTTGGTGTTTTCATGTTTAGAGAGTCTGGAAACTCCGAAGAAGACTCTAGGGGGTTCCTTTTTTGTCCAATTTAGTCTCCCGAGGCCGGAAAAATATAAAACACACCACAAAAGAACTCTCTTAACTTTCGAAGAAGAAAAGGCACACCTTTTTCGTACTTAGTTAGGGAGGTTCGAAAAAGGTTAAATTACCACCTACCCAATGCTCCTTCAAGAGCAGCATATAGATTGAGTTTTATGAGTGTGAAGGAACGCAAGATCACTCGAAAAGATCCATTTGATTATAAGGAAAGGGGCTTACAACAGTAAACTCGATGCTTTGTTCTTAGTGTTTAACGAGCATGAAAAATACATAAAGTATACTCGGAATATTTTTCATGTTTAGGTCCAGGGAACGAAAAAGAGAAAACTAAGCTCATACCGGGTGCTCCTTTTCCGTAAGTTTAGTTCCTCATGTCTGTAAAAGTGATAAATCTATGCCTGAGAATACTCTTCTCACTTCCTTAGAAAAGAGAGCGATCCTTTCTCGTATTATTCCACAAGGTCTGAGAAAGTATTAACCTACCACCATTGTGGATTCCCATTCACATATTCTTAACGAGCTTGAATGGACAAGTTTGCTCAGCAGTTAAGTCTATTTTGAGGAGTTAGACCTGGGCCTAAAGAAACTCCATAAAGGCAGGGGGAGCCTTATAAAAGGGATAGCTAGTAAAAAGAGACCAAAATGAGGCTCAATTTGGCATGAAAAATATCTAAGAAGTCTCTCCCAAGCCTACAAAAAATGCGGCATGAGTACCAAAAGACAATCAAATGTGTTCAATGATAGGGTACTCTTGGAAGGAAATCCCTATCCACGGAAGAACAATGGTATAGACAAGGTACTAAATGGTTAAATACCATAGTCCATGGTCAAAGTAGTGATTCTAGGGTTAAGGATGATTAGGTATAAATGCAAAAATGCATATAAATGACCAAAACCCTACCCTATATGAGTGAAAAACAACTTTGAGTAACCTTGGACCTGTTTCATTAGGAAAACATGACATGGTATTAGTTTGATTTTGATAAAAATTAAAAACTATAGGTTAAAAACCCACTTTTTTGAAATTATTTCTATAAATACTGCAAAAATAGAAATCAAAATCACCATTTCACATTTTTACCCAATATAGACAAGTTTTACCTCTGCCTTCAACTGCTCGGTGTGGACAAACCAGTGGACAATTTTCAAATCCGCAAGTGTAAGGTAAAATAGCTCTTCATGCTCTTTCATTTCATCCAAACAAATTTTTAATTTTAAGTAAAATTTTGATGTTTTAAGCCGATTTTGGGGAGGTCGCGCTGTATACGCGGGTATGCAACGTAGACAGTCGTGCACATGCATTTTATACATGACTTGCCCGAAAGCAATGCGCGTATGATACATGACATGCCCAAAGGACAGTCGCATAAACTGTGCGACATAGGAAAAGAATATTTAGTGCCAAAATCAAAGTTTTTTGAATGATTTTAATGTTTGAAAATGGCTTTATTGACAGGCTAAAACATGGTGTTGGAATGGAGGGAGAGGGAACATGAAACCATGGACCAATATGCACTTCGAAGGGCCCCCATGGTGCATGCATTACAACAAAGTGGGTTGCTGAAGTTCTTTTGTACCTCACCTATGTGATCTAATGTCCATTTACTGGAATTTTTTATCAATTACTAGGATCATGATCTAGGTGCATTTGACCTACAAGGTGAGATTTTAGAAATTGCACTAGAAGACATCTATTTTATATTAGGTTTGTCATGACGGGGAGCTCCTGTCAACTTGGAAGGCACCGGCAGGGGTGGCGACCTTCTAAGTGTTCAGAACTACATTGACACTTACTGTGAGCCTGACACTCGAAAAAGGGGAACGTGCATCCCTATTGCACATATCCGCAGCTTACCATTACAGGTGTCGGTAAGCACAGTAGTAAGGGTTGTAGGATCATCATCACTTCATCTTGCAACTTGAAACCAAATGAGATTTGTGGTGGAATGTCTACAGGGGGATTTATTTGACTAGTGTTCTAGCATATTAGTGGGCCTTTTCTTTGAGAGAGTGCCCAGTTTGAGCCCTGCAGTTCCTCTACCAGTTTTCTCTCCTTGTTAGTGTAGACCAAGTAGGCGGGGAGAAATCTTCCTCCGCCAGGGCGACGGTGGATCGGTTCAGAGTGTTTATGATGATGACTTCTACCTATGGTGGGAGCGACAACTACCAGCACTAGAGTAGTTTCCATATGCTGGGATGGATTTTTGGGGTGACAATGACCTTGTCCTCCCTCTTGGACGAGCATGGGGAGCAATATTAGTAGTTATGTTGTTTAGGACATTTCACCCTTATAACCTAGGGTCTGGGGTTACCAACTTACTACTAATATTGCAGACAATCAGATTTTACAGAGAATGGAAAGAGAATAGGAAGAAAGTCTTGACTTACCCAATTAACGACGGTTGATCCAAGCTTGATCTTCTCTCGCTCCAATCTTCTCCAAAGATTCTAGGGATGCTTCTCTTCACCTGCAAAGAGCCAATTCTTCAAGCAATATCTCATATATATATATAAATCAAAGGTTAGATGAAAAGCATAATAATAACATCAGTGAACATATTCATTAAACCAATATACATGAGATAAACAATGCAATATTGGAAGAAGAATTATCTTTATTAACAAAAGGTGAATGGGTAAGAATACAACCCAACTTTTGACACAAGGAATCCTCTGCAGCCAAGGACTCTGAGTTTTGCTGCTCTAAGACTCTAAAGATATAGCACTAGCATAACTTTGCTCTCCAAAAAATTGATTGATTAGCCCCACCCCAAGGCCTCTATTTATACTTTGGGAAATTTAGTGGTTTTGAAGGTTGGAATGGTTGAGACAGTTGGGATAGTTATGGATTAGGGCCCAAATAATCTCATCTAATCTTGATTTTTATTTTTCAATGTCGAATTAAGGTATACGCAGGTATTAATATAGGCATACGCGTATGACATGCGAGTTTCTTAAAGGAAACTTGCGTATGCAAGTATATGCGGGTTGCAATACACATAGTCACGTATGACATGAGAGTTTCAATGCACATAGTCGCATATGCATAGAAAAACTCAGAAGAAAAATATATAAGGTTGGTCTGAAGATAATGCATCAAAGGTCATGCAAATCTATAGTGTTTTGGCCACTTCAATCCAAATTGTCCTTTTGTGTATCGACATGATGAATATCAGCACTTGGATGGAGAAGTGCCATTTTGGCTGATAATAGTGGCGTTGTAGCAAAACTCACCCAAGTGTAGCCATTTTGTCCATGCTTTTTGTTGCTCTCCCACATAGTTACTTAGGTACCCTTGCAACCATTGTTTCACCCTCTTTGTTTGTCCATCATTTTGTGGATGATAGCTTGTCCTTGGAGTCAACTAAGTGCCCACCAATCTAAAAATTTCTTGCCAAAAAGAACCCATGAATCTACTATCTCTATCACTTACAATGCTCTTGGGGAGCCCATGCAATCTGAAGAGTTCTTTGAAAAAAATATCAGCCACTTGTGCAGCACTAAAATATGATGTAACATCAAATAAATGAGAAAATTTTGTGATTAATATATCCACTACCACATATATGCAATTCTTACCCAAATATTTGGGCAACCCAGTGATGAATTCCATTGAGATACTGTCCCATTTTTGCTCTGAAATGGGAAATAGTTGCAATAAACCAATTGGGCATGTAAGTTATGATTTTTTTTGCTGAAATACCTTACATTCATTGACATATTTATTAACATCTTCCTTCATCCCCTTTCAAAATAATCTTTGCCTCAATTGCCTATTAGTTTTGAAGATCCCCGGATGGCCAGCTAGTGGGGAATCATGTGCTTCTTGCAAAATTTTGTACTTGAGCTTTGAATATTGAACCAAATAAATTATGCCCTTATAATATATCAGCCCATTCAAAATACTATATTTATCATCACCTTTGATTCCATCTAACACATCACAAGCAAATTTATCTTTGGCATAATAAACTAGTAACATGTTTTTCCAATCTTTAGCAATCTCCATGAGAGAAAAAGAAGGTCTTTGAGATAATGCATCTGATACAATGTTATTCTTCCCTTTCACATATTCAATATCAAAATCATAATCTTGAATCTTGCTTACCCACTTTTTTTTCCTTTCATTTAGATCCTTTTGTGTGAGGAAGTGCCTTAGACTATTGTGGTCAGTTTTCACCACGAACTTATTTCCTACCAAGTATTGTCGAAACTTGGACAATGCATGCATGATGGCCAAAATTTATTCATCATATATGGAGTAGATTTTTTCATGAGGCTGCAACTTACTACTCTCAAAGGTTATAGGGTGTTGGCCTTGCTTTAGGACAACCCCTATTCCTCTACTTGAAGCATCACATTCAACAACAAAAGGATTAGAAAAATCAAGTAATGCAAGTATGGGAAAACTACTCATTACCTCTTTCATTGTTTGGAAGGACTTTTCAGCCTCTTCATCCCACTTGAAAGCATCCTTCTTGGTCAAATCAGTGAGTGGATAATTCAACTTGGAGAACCCTTTCACAAACTTTCTATAATAGGTGCATATTCCAATGAAGTCCCTTAATTCGGTGATGTTTTTTGGTGATGGCCATTCTAAGATAGCCATGTTTTTTTCCATGTGTACTTTCACTCCTTCTTTCCCAATAATGTGTATAAGATACAATAGTTCTTTCATCCCAAATTCACATTTATACATCTTAGCAAACAAGGACTGTTCTTGCAAAGTTATCAACACAATTTGTAGATGATGCAGAAGTGTTTTTCCCAAGTTTTACTTGTAAATGAGAATATCATCAAAGAAGACAAACAAAACCTTCGAAGCTGCTTGCAAAATATTCTATTCATGCATTCTTGAAATGTGGCTAGATAATTGATTAATCCAAATGATAGAACAAGAAACTCAAAGTGACGATAATGACATCGAAAAGAAGTCTTTTGCACATCTTCTTCCTTCATTCGAATTTGGTGATAACCTGATCTAAGGTAAATTTTGGAGAAATATTTGGCACCAAATAGATCATCCATGATCTCATCAATCCTAGGAATAGGATACCTATTCTTGATGGCATTCTTGTTCAAATCTCTAAAATCTATACACATCCTCAAGGTTCCATCTTTTTTCTTTACCAACACTACTGAAGAAGCATAAGGGCTAGAGCTTGGTCTAATGATTCTCAAATCTAAGAGTTCTTGGATGGCATTATAAATATCATCTCTGAATTTATTGGGATGTCTATAAGGTGGTATCTGAATCAGTGGAGTACCCTCCTCCAAAACAATGCTGTGCTCAACCCCACTATCAGGTGGTATACCATGTGGAAGATCTCTAAAAACTTTTCCATACTTTTTTCAATAGTTTCTCTATGTCGTTTGGGCGTTCAAAAACCTTTATTTTTGGCTTGGGAGATGTGATATGAAATTCAGAAGCCCATTCTATGTCTCCATGCCTCATATAGATCTCATACTATTGCAAGTCACTACTTGATTTGGGTAAGTGCACTGCCCTCTCACAACCCTTAGTACACCTTTTGAATCTTGAAATTTCAACTTAGGAATTTGATAATTTACTATATGATACCCTATAGAATAAAACCATTGCACTCCCAAAACCACATTAGTATCAGTAACATCAACCACATAAAAAATATCAACAAAAGTATAGTTTCCTACTGTGACTTGTAGCTTTGGAACCCATGTTTTGAATTGCATTGTGTTGTGACCAAGAATGACGACTGTGAAGCTATCGAATGGTTCATTAGGTATCTTCCTTTTCTCCACCATATATGCATCAATTAATTTAAGTGTGTATCCTCCATATACCAAAACTGAAGCTCTTTTTTTCTTTATACCACACCCTTGCATCGAATATTGTGATAGTGAGGCACTGTTGAAAGTACTGCCATTCTTGCTTTGTCCGGTGAAGGTTGATTTTCTTATTGTATTTATTATTTCACTGCTGTCTCATATTATTCCTCTTGATTTGAATTTTTTCATTCTTCAACCATACCCCCTTCATACTCATCATTATTAGAAAATACTTCTATGTATTGAGCTTTTCTCTTAGTGCATTTATGCCCCGGTGTCCATGGTTGAAAGCATGTGAAGCACAATTTTTTTCTTCGAAGTTCATCCCTATTTAGTCCTTCTTTCTTATTCTTTTCAATTGAATATATTTGGAAAATATTCTTATCAAATGCATCTCTTTTCCAAGGTTTCTTTTCAAATTTGAAGTTAGGCTTGGGAGGAAATCTTGTTCTAGGAAGCACATTTTGGAGATCTCTAGTCAAGCTCATTGAATATTTTAATGTAGTGGGATTGTGGGATTTGAACAAACCTTCTAAGGGTTCATCCAAAATTCAGTGAACAGAAATTATAAACTTCCCATAGACACATCAACCACCTTGACTCATGATTTTTGAAATTCCATCATATAATCAGTAGGGGTCCCAACTTGCTTCAATTGGGCTAGTTCTTTGAAAGACAATTCACGATATTTTTTTTATCAAATCTCTCTAGTACCCTGTCAACAAATTTTCCATATGTTTTAACCTGATCATTACCCAAAGTTTTCAGGCCATGGAACCGCCATTCATTGGAATCTCCTTCCAAGTGCAATAGGGTCATTTTTAAGGCATCTTCTTCCACCATTGGATTCAACTAAAATTATGCATCTAATTTTTGCACCCAAGTGTTAGCAGAACTTTGAGAGGAACCATCAAAAGTAGGGAGTGGTACTTTACTAATGGCATAATTTCAGTCTTTGTTTTTATATATAGACTTATTATCTTCCTTCTTTTTGAGTTTGTTTGTAGCAAGAAAGTATTGATGAAATGGTACACTTCTTTTACAATCTTCATCCAATTTATCCCATTCTTTTGCCATTGTAGCATGTTCAAGTTGAATGTTAGGCTCTTCTTTGGGTACAAGAAATTTAGGCGCAGTAGGACTTGGTGTGATTTGAAATTCATGGGGTATATTATGGGGTCTTTTTATTTAGAAAATATGCACACCCATTGTCTTCTTTTCTTCTGATTATGAACTACGGCTATCTCCTATTACTCCTAATTTGCTTCCAAATTGGCTAACCAACAATTCGAATCATTTCATAAGATGCTGGTTCATTTTATTGGTTATGTCATCAAAGAGAGGTTGCATGAGTTTAATATATTCCACCTTAGCATGATTAGTGTATCCCTTCCCCTCATTAGTCATAGTTTCAACAGAATGTACATTTTCTTCTTCTACTACTTCTTCTTCAACAAAAACACCTTCAACTTCAGGTTCAAAGGGTGGTGAATTATTGCTTTGAATCCTTTTTAATACCATAAGGTTCCAATACCATGCTATGATACCACTTTTAATGTCCCTTTTTGAAAATTTATTAAATGACCAAAATTTTCACTTTTTTTCCTATTTCGACCATTGACTAGATTTGATGGTCAGGTCTCCAAATTGGTCCAAATTCTCCCAAATATTCACAGAAATTATATGAATGATATTAAGGTTTGAATATGATTTTCATGGAATATTTATTACTCTCTAAATGCTTCTTCAAACTTGTTTAATATTCTGGTCGAGGTAGGAGTTGTGGCTAGTAATTTGGGGTCCTAATTCCCCCACAATGAGTACTGAAAATGGCTTCCCAAATGGGATTAATCCCACTTGAATTTCTAAATGGAAATAGGGGACATGTAAATGAAATAATTATTAAATCATATGCATCACCATTAAAATTTTAATGTCTTCTGTAACTCCCTTAAATCAGATGCAAAAAATTAGTTTCAATCTTGGGGGAAATGACAATGTTTCTTCATTGTTTAACATTTATACATGAAATATTTTAGGTATTTTGACCTGATATTATTATGAAATTTAAATACATAAATAACATTCCATTCATCCATAAACCATCAGTATTTTACTTATCCATTCGAATCCATTAACATCAAATTGGTTCACAACAAGATAGTGGGAAAATGGCACCATTTCTTCATTGATTAACATTTTTACATGAAATATTTCAGTATTTCTACCCAAGAGTCTTATGAAATTGAAATAAATTTCATTTACATAAGAACATAAAATAATGGGGCATTATAATCTCCTCCAAAGAAATTAATAGCTCACCAATTGCACCTCAGTCCATAGAGCAAGAATATGCTGAGAAAACTTGGAATATATGAAAGAACAAGATGATATTGTAGTGTCCACGAGATTCCCTGTAGATTTAACCTATAAATTATTACTCCATTAAATATCCATGAAATACCTGAGTTTACTCTCCAAACACCAACTTGGATGAGAATATTTCACCCTCGAAATTGGCTAAGGCAAGAAAACTAGTCATCCACTATATCTCACAATTCACAAATGACAATTTATCAAAAGAAAAAAATACCTTCTCTTGGTTGATCCCTGTATTTTATAAACATACTTATCCTTATAAGGTTACCAATCCATCCCCAAACTCAAGCCAATTCTAATTAGGGTGTTTTCTCAAGCTTTTCCATTTGTACTCCCTTTCTTAGCCTTCCATCTTCCCCCAATTAGAGTAGGAGTCCATTGAGCTTCCCCAACTTGCATGAGCACTCCCTTGGATGCCCTATTTTGACCTGCCTTGTAATATATGTCATATGTCAGCCTTCATAGCTGATTTGAGTCATAGGTGTCATAGCATCTTCATCATTGTTGTCATAAGCTAGGGAATCTGGTCCAAGTGTCTCACTAGCTCCAAAATGACTCTTCCTCTCCTATGTAAGTTACATTTCCTCCCAAATTCGACCTATGATGCATATGGACAAGTGTATTATCCTTTTAACTCATACAAGAACCTTTATGATTCCCATGGATTCGAAATTGCAAGAGGAGGATGCCATGTGGCACAAAATTTCTAGCTTATGTGGACCCCATAGTCTCCATGTGTCTCCATGCTCCATTGCCACTTCAATTTTCTCTTGTATTTATTTAATAAGGTACATTATTAAATATTTATCCCATTATAATGCATGAACATCATTTATTAACTCCCATATTAAAATTCCAAATATATCCATCCAACCTAGGGAACTAGTAGGATTGATGGAATTGTCCTGCAATGCAATTATTTGAATGGGGACATTACAGTCCTCCGCTCCCAAGATTGCTTGTCCTCAAGCAATTTCAAATTTGGATGCTGAAAAATATTCTTGTCTTCCCATGTGGCATATTCACTTGGTAGATCCTTCCATTGTACTAAGTATTCTTTGATAGTTCTTCTTCTCAATCTCCTTTCCATTGTCTTCAAAATATTTTCCGGAACAAGTGTGAGCTGACCTTCATCATCCAAAGGAGAAAGTATTTCTGAAGTGACAATTTTCTGACCAAGAGATTTTTTGAGACAAGAAACATGGAATATATTATGGATTTTACTCCCTTCCGGAAGTTCCAACTCATATGCTACTTCCCCAATATTTTGAACTACCTTGTATGGGTCATAATATCTTGGTTTTAGCTTTTATGAGCCATTCTTTTTTAGAGATGTTTGTTTCACGGGGTCTTCACTTAGTGAAACCATGCCATAGCACGTTCGTTCATGGCATATGAAACAATACCCCTATTTTA